>JAEIFV010000965.1:0-115754 GCA_018904265.1 Lordiphosa collinella | reverse complement strand
GTCCAGAAGGAACGAACCTTCTATCTATAAAACTGTGGGAGATATGACGTTTTTTCCACTTTGCGGGTGGAGGCGGGCGGCAGGGGGCGTGGCAAAAAATAAAAATAAACTTGATCTGCCTGCAAGTATAAGAAGCATAAGTCCCATACATGTCAAACCTCTATCTCTTACCATCTCTGAGATCTGTGATCTGTTCATACGGACAGACAGACGGACAGACGGACATGGCTATATCGACTCGGCTGTTGATGCTGATCAAGAATATATATACTTTATGAGGTCGGAGTTGCTTCCTTCTGGCTGTTACATACTTTTGCACAAATTTATTATACTCTATGTACCTTTGGTACAGAGTATAAAAAAAATGGAGGGAAGCCAACTTCGGCTCGGCCGAAGTATATATATCTTGAAGCTCATACATATTTTCAGGACACCTACTAAAAGTGTTTTTCACGGCAGCTGTACTATTCAGTCTTCCGGTTTCGACCATACTTAGTGAAATCACGAAAAGGCATAGAAAACGTATAAATACGAAGTCTGATGCCGATTCCATTCAAAACAAACAAGTTTTTTCACTAAAACTAGTTTTTCGACCGATCGTTTCTATGGCAGCTATATGCTATAGTTGTTCGATCAGGCCGGTTTTCATACTTGTGCAACGTATTGGTACTTGAGTACTACAAGAAAGCAAAGCTAACTTTGTCTGTGCCGAAGTTTAAATACACTTTAAGCTTTTGTGACCACTGACTTAATTTTGTGTCCAATGACTTAATTTATAAGCTTAATGTTTTGTGTCATTGGAATTTTAAATAAAAAAACTAAAAAAAAATATTAAGGAAGTTAACTTCGGCTCGGCAGAAGTTTTGTATACCCTTGCAGCTTCAATTGAAAACAAAAAAGTTTTTATACCCTTGCAGAGGGTATAATAAAATGTTTGTATCGCATAGAAGGAAGCATCTCCGACCACATAAAGTATATATATTCTTGATCACCATGACGAGCTGAGTTGATTTAGCCTCTCCGTCTGTCCGTCTGTCTGTTTGTAAGCTATCTCCTTCGTCAGTTTTAAAGCTATCCTCACCAAACTTTGCACGAAGTCTTTTGGAACAAATACGCTGGACATTTTTCGGAACCGGACGGATCGGATGACTATAGCATATAGCTGACATCGGAACGATCGGTCGAAAAACTAGTTCTAGTGAGAAAAACTTCTTTGTTTTTAATGAAAGCGTCCTTATCATTGGCATAGACCTATTTTATATACTTTTACACAATTCTACAAAGTTTGGTCGAAGTCGAATGAGGGGGCGTGGCCAAAATTTTAAATAAACTTGATTTTCGTAGGGACAATAGGATCTACATACAACATTTGGTGGCTCTAACTCTTCTAGTCTCCGAGATCCAAGTGTTGATACAGACAGACGGACAGACGGACTCTGCTGTTGATACTGATCAAGAATTTAAATACTTTATGGGGTCAGAGATGCTTCCTTCTGCCTGGGCCAATGTGCATTCTACAAAGTTATGTCAAAGTCGGATAACCTTAGAATATAGCTGCTATAGGAACAATCTGCCGCAAAACTTGTTCTAGTGAGGGAGGGGGTGTGGGTAGCGCCATTCTCAGCAACACGTGTGCAAAAATCGATGACGCTCTCCGCTTGATAGTTTCACACTTGCTTCCCTCACCAAAATAAACACCAAACTATACATCTGGGGCGCCTTACGCACGCGCAGTCACTAGCAAAAATAAATCAAAATTTTTTTAAGCGACAACAACCACAAGAAAATTAAAGAGAAACGCGGTTATTGCCTATTGCTGTGCATGGCAAAATCAAAATCGGCATTGCAGACTGCAGCGCATACGCATTATTGTTGCTCCAGTTTCGGAAGAGCATAGGAGAGAAAGAGAAGAGAGACACATACAAAGTTGTGGTTGCAATATTATCATGCACGAGAATGTCTTCGCGCGAAAGAATAACACTTGCACCTACACTTGCGGGCACCTCTGCTATAAATCGTAAAATAAATATTAAAAACGTCTGATACAATAAAAAAAACTACCAAATATACAGACGAGTTTAAATAGCAAAGAGCCAGCCTAAAATTTATGTTACAAAGTCCTACTTTCTCCAAGACACGGACACTCGCCCGTTAAACGACAGCCGGAGGTGCGACAGGTCATAACACGTCCATTACCAATGATAAGAAACAGTACAGAGCTCGGGAGTAGATCAAAATTTTTAAGTAATTTTTTAAGTTCTTATCTTATATTTTAAATAAACAAAAAAGAAATATAATAAAAAAAAGAACAAATCCAAATTAAAATTGGAAATAAACGTGTGCTGTTGAACGAAAGCAAAGCACTAATGAATTCAGTTGAAAGTAAATATAAGTGGCAAACGAACGGATGATTCCAAGGCCTACTATGATGAAAACTAAAACAATTTAAGCTTCAAAATTGTTGCGCAGCCTGCTTAATGCTTAAAGCAGGAATCAAAAATAGTCAAAAATACAGAATAGGTGGATGTAACAAAGACTCTCAAGGGGAGTAAGTACGTTTTTATACTCAGTGCCAAAGGTACACCGAGTATATTTCGTTTGTGCAAATATACATAACTGCCCGAATGAAGCATCTCCGATCCTATCAAGATTATCCATATATACTTGAACAGCAACCGCAGCTGAGTCTATAAAGCGACGTCCGTCTGCCAGTTTGAACGCACAGATCTTAGAGATGGTAAAAGATAGATGTTCGACATTTAGGGACATAAACCCCTTATATTTGCTGGAAGATCAAGTTTATTTTCAATTTTTGCCACGCTTCCTTCTGCCCCGCAATTTGAAAAAAACTCATATCGTCCACAGTTTTATACGTACTTGGTTTTAAGTCCACCTAAAGTTGGTAAGGATCGGATGAACGATAGTCAAGTTATGTTTTTTTTTTAATTTTTTTGTTGCATTTATTGCATACATTTATTTTGTTACTTTTTATAGAAACTTACAATGTAGTGTTAGTAGTGTAAGATATATTTTAACAGATAATGTTTTGGTTGGTATTATTTTTGTATGTAAAATCTGTCAGTGTGGCAGGATCAGATTCTTCGACTTGAAAGTTGCGATGGAAATGATCTCTTGAGTCTTCTTCCGACTCTGACGCCATTTATTTTTCGTCTCCGCAGCTTAAAAAAGTCATGATTTTAGATTATCATGAATACGTGTATATAGAGAACAAGGAAGAAAGTCGGTCAAGCCCGACTATATTATACTCTGTACCAGTTGGGGTCGCCGCTCGCATTTGCTCCCGATTATATTATTTAAAATCGGTATCCAGGGAACACCACGAGGCGGCCACTGCAATAGCAATGGGGTCGATATATAAATAAAGACCTACGAGTCGACTTGAGTTGCTTAAATACTTATCATTTAAGGTGCTGTTACATACTTTTGCACAAACTTATTATACTCTATGTACCTTTGGTACAGAGTATAATTAGGAGAGAGAGAGAGGATTGGCACGCGCCGCAGACAAAAAAAAACCTTTGCATTTGCCAGAGCTAGAGATGGGCGTACATCGAAAACTAGGGGGGGCGGCGGGGCACCGAAGAAAAAAAATCATTGTTGTTTTTTGTTTTTATTTTTAAAGGAAAAAACTAGACTATTTTTATATTATTTGCAATTTAAACAATCCTCGTCTTAGTAGTCAGATGGGTATCGGGCGATATATTTGTCCCGCGACCATCTCTAATTTCTCTCTCTCAATATTGTTGTTTGTGGGAAAGGGAAGGGGGAAAATGAGAGCGTCCCAGTTAGCTCCAATTGATCTAATGAGCTAGCCATTGCTGTTGGGTTTTGTATAGGATTTCGTTGTTGGAATTACTCAGACAATATATTTGCAGGTTTAATTCCCATTTAAAAGGTGGAGTTTTTGGCGGGGCGGGGTCATCACCAAAAAACTACCAAAACAATACCAATATGAATCGTTAAATAAAAATTTGTTCTAAAATATTGTCATAGGCTATCACTTTGTGTGTAGGGGTTGCTCATATAAAAAAACATCTACATACAATAGTATGTGTTTTGCTGCTGCAGGAGCAGCCCAGATATATTGAATTTTCGTTTGCTCATATCTTTACTACCGTTCATCCGATCTTTACCATTCCTTTGGCGGATCGATAAATAATCCTGATTACTAAATATGTCCAGAAGGAACGAACCTTCTATCTATAAAACTGAGGGAGATATTACGTGTTTTCCAATTTGCGGGGGCGGGAGGGGGCGTGGCAAAAATTAAAAATAAACTTAATCTGGCTGCAATTATAAGAAGCATAAGTCCCATACATGTCAAACCTCTATCTCTTACCATCTCTGAGATCTGTGCGTTCATACGGACAGACAGACGGACAGACGGACATGGCTTTTGCACAAACCTATTATACTCTATGTACCTTTGATACAGAGTATAAAAACTAACAAACACAAATACACAAAAAAGACCGTTCAGGCTGAGCCTTTGATTTTTTTGATCATCTGCTGACGTTCAGTCGGACCGTTCTCTATAAATTGTTATTGAATGAGCAAAACAAAAACAGCTCAACTGAGACAGTCAACTGAAAACAAAAACAAAGAGAAACGAAGTGTTCTGCTCAGAGCGAGGTTTTGTGTTATTGAGCAGACCGCAAAGGAAAAAACGATCAATTGTTATTTACGAGCTCTTCATCCTAACATAATTGCACTTCAAGAAACCCATCTTCAATCCACAAAACATATCCCAGTCCCAATTAATTACACCCTACATGCACTCAACACCTCCCAATACTATGGCGGAGTAGCAATCCTCACTCACAACTCGCTTCAAACTAGAGAAATATCTCTCGAAAATGACTTTGATGCCATTTGCGTCGAAGTTATATCCAAGAAAAAAATTCAAATAATATCAGCCTACATTCCACCAAATCAAAGCTTCAATTTAAAAAAATCTTGAGTACGTCCTAACTTGTAATCAAAACACAGTTATATTAGGCGACTTCAACAGTTGGCACCAACTATGGGGGTCTGCTAAAAACAACAAAAAAGGAAATACAATATCAAAGTTTATCAAAAACTCAAATCTTATTATACTTAACGACAAGTCTCAAACACACTTCACAACTTACAACACCTTTACACACATAGATCTATCTCTTTGCACTTCAGACATTATTACGGACACAACATGGCAAATAACAGAAGATCTCAACGGGAGCGACCATTTTCCAATATTAGTCCCAATATTAGTCACAATATTTCCACAAAACAGCAAAGAACCCAGTAAAGCAATTTTCAAGACAGATAAAGCAGACTGGGAAAAATTCCAACAACTCACAAATTACTTCGACACAAATATCAACACATCAAAAAACATAAATAAAGAAACAGCTAACATAAATAAAATCATTCTTCAATCTGCCCATCTAAGTATACCTCAATCATCAACAAAAAAAATTTCAAATAACGTTCCATGGTGGAACACGAACCTCTCAAAATTAAAAAAAGACAAGGCCAAAGCTTGGCAGGACCTAAAGAGAAATATAAGTCAGACAGATATAATAGCATACAGAAAAGCGAATGCAATTTACAGACGCGAAATCAGAATTTCTAAACAAACATCCACAACTATTTTCACAGGTGAAATCAATCCAAATACACCCATCTCAAAAATGTGGTGCAATATCAGACGTTTCTGTGGCTTGAACGAATCGAAAAACATATATTGCGTAAAAGACCTTCAATCAAATCAACATTTGACAGATAAAGCAGAAATCGCAAACGCTTGTCCAACACTGGGAATTGAACGAATCGGTAGTCAGTTCATTTCCGTCGCGATTGTGAAATGGTCTGTGGCGGGAGATTATTTCAAACAAACATAAACGCTCTGTGTGTTTAATATATAAGTGTATAAGTAAATACTTCATTATTGCTATTGTTTCTGGTGTACTCGTGTCAAACCGTGAGCAATATGTGGGCCTTTAGCCTGTTACTGTGCTTGCTAACCTTTCAAAATCTGCTTGCCTACGAGCTTCCAGACCCAAAACTGAGCGTTGAAAATAGTCAGATTTATCTAACCTATCCACTTGGTACGTAACTTAAATGAAAGTATTAATAAATAACATTATTTTCATTATTGCGTCAACATCTTTGTTATCTCTCTGACCTCGCCTCGATAGAGAGTTTGATTTGGATTTTAATACATACACTTGAAAAGTGTATTATAATTTTGCCCAGAAGTTGGGAACTCATAGAAGGAATCATCTCAGACCACATAGTCAGTCTGCTTCTAAGCAAACTACTCTCAGACTAACTACTAAAAAGTTTTTAGTGCGGAAAAAGTTTTTAAAAATTTTTCGGCCGTGAAAAGATCGGATGACTAATGGCGCATGTGAAACATAAAATATTTTCGATTTTTACTTTGTCGGACCGGCCGGATAGGATACAAGTTCTGTCGAAAAACTAGTTCTAGTGTGAAAACCTTTTTTGTTTCCAAAGAAAACGTCCTTGTCCTTGGCATATACTTATTTCATATATTTTTACACAATTCTACACAGTTTTGTCAAAATCGGATGGCCACAGCATATAGCTGCAGTACAAATGATCGGTCGAAAAGAAGTTCTTGTGAGAAAAACTTTTTTGTTTTAAATGGAATCGCCTCTTTATAGTATAGCTTCCTTCGAACTTTTTTTCTAAAATTTATTTTATTTAAATAAACTGGACATTGTAACTCCAGATGGGCGCTTGGATAACCTTATAAATTGGAACCTTGTTTTTCAGTGAAAGTTTGTTGTTGGCATTCAGAAGCCAGCTTATCCTTGCCGCCTTGCAACGCAACTTTCCAGCTACTTCGGCGGTATGTTGCTTGAAAGTCAGTCTTTTGTCCAAGGCCACTCCTAGGTACTTATGCCCCGATTTCTGCGGAATGATCTCTACATGAAGGAACACGCCAGGACTAATATACCTGCTGAGAGTGTGAGTAACGCAGGCACACTTTTCCGGATTTACAGAGATATTCCATTTGCAGGCTGAGTTCACGAATTTCTTGAGGTACTCTTGGAGTGCGTCGTTTGCCAAATAAACACACTTGTCCCTCGCCATAACCGCAGTGTCGTCTGCAAAGGTGGCTATAAGAATTTTGCTTGGGTCCTCCAAAGGAATGTCACGCGCTGTGGGCATGTCTGAGGTAAAAGGTTATACAGTGTTGGGCCTAGCACGCGGCCTTGAGGAACTCCTGCTCGAATTCTCTTTTTCAGTGATGCAAGGCCATGATGAGGTCATGTTAGAGAGGATTGACTTCACCGTTAGGAAGATTTGAGGATTGAGCGTTAGTTTTAGCCAGAAGGCCATCGTTCCAGACGCGGTTAAATGCCTGTTGGATATCCATTTACGCTGCCACAACTTACTCCTTGGCGTGGAATCCTTCCAAGACGAAGTTGATAACTCTGTGTAGCTGTTCTGGTGTGCCATGTCCAAGCCGAAAGCCAAACTAGAATTTTGGGATCTTCCGTTTGATTGCTGGAGTTCCCATAGGAACGATCGGTCGAAAAACTAGTTCTTGTGAGAAAAACTTTTTTGTTTCTAATGAACACGTCCCTGTTCAATGGAACCGTCCTTATAATTCTACAAAGTTTCGTCAAAATCGGATGATAATAGCACATAGCTGCAGTATGAATGATCGGTCGAAAAAAAGGTTCTTATAAGAATACTAGGGAAGAGTTAGCTTTGGGTAGGCCAAAGTTTTGTATACACTTCCAATTTGTTTTTCTAAATGAGAATACTTTTCGGAACTTACTTTTCTATGTGAGCTATACTATATAGATGTCCGATTTCGACCAAATTTGGTGGAATCTTGGAAAAGCATAGTAAACTAAGCCAAAGCCAACTTTGAGGACATTTCCATAGACAAAAAAGTTTTCTATGACTCCTTTTTTGACGCTACTTTTCCATGACAGCTATACCATAAATATGTCCGATCTCGACCAAATTTGATGGAATCCAATTAAAACTAGAAATACGAAGTTTGGAGGCGTTTTCATTGAAAACAAAAAAGTTTTTCTCAATAAAACTAGTTTTTCGACCGATCGTTCCTATGACAGATATATGTTATAGTCATCCGAATCGGCCGGTTCCGACAAAGTTTTGAGAAGATAGCTTTCAAGCTGATGAAGCAAATCAGATAGAAACAGACAGATGTAAGTAAAAGTAAAATCGGTTTAAGATGACAAGAGCCCGAGGGGCTAAACGAACACTTTACAAGGCAGACTAATCTCTGGCTTGTCGCTCCAACTTAGTGCAAAAAAAGATAAAAACTCGAAACACGAAGTTTTTTGAGGAGCTTTTCATGAGCTTATTACTGCAATGCTGGCTTTGCGAACAGTCAAGAGGTGGCTAGTTTTATGCTATAGTAGTCAAACTGTTTTCGATAAATGTGCAGCGGATCGGATCGAACCCGGGACCTTTTGCTCAACAGTCGCGCACACAACCGCTGAGCCACTCCGGCCACAGAAACAGACAGATGGACAGGGCTAAATCAACTCAGCTCGTCATCCTTATGATCTAGAATAAATGGACTTTATGTGGACGGAGATGCTTCCTTCTATGCGTTACAAACATCAGGACAATTTTAATAAGCCCTCTTCAAGGGTATAAAAGAAATAATGCATTGCCTTCTTAGGGGGAGGGAGAAAATGTCGGGGTGGGTCAGCCGGGAAAATTTTAAATTTTCGAGCACAAAATATTCTTGAAACAATCAGAGAATGTTCATTGACCAAGCACAAAATGTTCTTGAAACAAGCTCAAACTGATCATGAGTGGGAACAAAATGTTCATGGCATAATGTGAACAAATGTTCATGAATTTCGAAAAAGCGGGCTTAGCTGACTATTGTCACCAAAATGTAATGATTTTTGTCCATTAATAGCGGATTATTTTTTCTGTGTGCAGCACAGAAGCAGCGCTGCTTTTAGCATTTTTGTAGATAACTGAAGCATTTTCTTTTGTTAATTGTGTTGACTTTGACACAGACAACGTAGAGAGAGAGGAAGAGGGAGAGAAGAAGAGAAACATACAAAATAGACAAGGCATAGACAAGCGATAAGAGGTTATCAGTGAGCTTAATCAAGGTCTTCTTCAAAAGAAATGGTTTCTTATGAATTTCATTTAAATAAAGACAAAAATTTTAAATTATTAAAAAAATAGGGGAAAGTTAACTTCGGGTAGGCCAAAGTTTTGTATACCCTTGCAATTAGTTTTTCTAAATAAGACTACTTTTCGGACCTTGCTTTTCTATGTGAACTATACTATATAGATGTCCGATTTCGACAAACGAAGTGCAATCATGAAAAAGCATAACAAACTGTCAATAACGAATTTTGGAGGCGATCCCAATCAAAACAAAAAAGTTTTTCTCACTAGAACTTTTTTTCCACCGATCAGTCATACTGCAGCTATATGCTATAGTCATCGGATTTTTACAAAACTTTGTAGAATTGTGTAAAAGTATAAAAAATAAATATATGCCAACCTAAAGGACGTTTCCTTTAAAACAAAAAAGTTTTTCTCACAAGAACTAGTTTTTCGACCGATCGTTCCTATGGCAGCTTCATGCTATAGTCATCCGATTTTGACCAAATTTTGTAGAATCGTGTGGGCACATATAGAACAAATACATGGCTATTTTGAAGACATTTCTTTTGAAAACAAAAAAGTTTTTCTAACTAAGAATACTTTTCAGACTCTTCTTTTCTATGACAGCTATACTGTATTATTTTTATGCTTTTCAATGATTCCACCAAATTTAGTCCAAATCGGATATAGTATAGCTGTCATAGAAAAGTAGAGTCTGAAAAGTAGTCTTAGTTCGAAAAACTTTTTTGTTTTCAATGGAATGTCGGGTCAATTTGTATGGATGAGAAAAAATCAACAAAGCGTTTATCAGAAATGTAATCTACGGTAAATTCTAAGATTTCTTCTCAAAAAAGCAATAGGTCTAAAATCAATTCTTGGGTACCAACTAGCGAGGTCAAAATGATTTACATTAAACAGTTCAACAATGTTCATCCGCTTTGGTTTGCACATAGAGCTCAACTGGAATGCGCCTTTGTGTATTTGAGTCATACCATCAAAGGACACCGCCAAATAGACAAGATCCGTCAAAGTTGGCACAGTCATTTACGCCAGACGAGTGCCCCAAATTTGATCCGCAAACTGGGTTCCATGTCTGTTTAACACAAAACAATTTCAACACGTTGATTCAACACAAGTCATTTCAACACAAAACAATTTCAACACACGTCAATTAAACACACGTCAATTCAACACAACACAAATTTAACACTAGGATCTTTAACACATTACAATCTTAACACAATACAAGTTTTACACAACCAATTTTAACACAGTTCAATTTCATCATTCCTCAATTTAACACACAACAGCTTCAACTCTAACAATTTGATTCAGAGTGAACTTATGACCTTCAAGATGGGAATCGAATGCTTTAAAATAAAGCTAGAAGCTATTTGCCATAATATAAGTGAAAGTGTTTACTTCAAATTACGAATTTTTTTATCGTGGACCCCTTATTCCTTCACAATGCCTAACGGCAAATATGGATGAAACTGAGCGAATATTTAAAAATATATTTTTGTTCTCAACGCAACTCAATTTTACTTCGGTTCAAAATAAAAGTGTACAAGGGTTCCATGTATATATAAGACAAAACAATATCAGCGCGTCATTTCATCACAAAAACTCATCATATAAAAAATTTAACACCCATCAATGTAAAATAATAAAAACTAAGAGGAAAGTAAATGATAACTCAATGCGAGAGCATGCTTAAGATCACAGCTTTGGCGGTTGTCACAATGATATCGCGTTATTGACTAGTGAACTTAGCGCTTCATTTTTAATAATAATTGGAACCATCGTTTATGCTAGCTGTGAATCTTCAGAGCTGCAATCTGGAAATTGTGGTGTTATTATGTGTCTTTGTTCAAGATGCGCGCCGCAGGAAAATTTTTAAACTAAATTTTTCCAATCTAACCTTGAAAACCAACAAAAACACAAGACAAATTCATCAACGATATGTTTCAATATTTTAAATTTTTTGCAACACACCTTAAATAGTCTACTATGTCACAATTCGGCTGGTAACTGGACTGTAGTCAAGACATTTCTTTCGTTTTTCTTCAGTCTCTCAGCTAACTGAATGCTGATTCATATATACATCAACTGGTGTTTAGTCCTTTTTGAGAGACTCAATGAATTTTTGCTTTGATGCACGAGAGACTTGAATTTTTCCATTGAAGGAATTGTGCCAGCCTTCAACGCAGTTGTTGGTCGTTTTTTTATATTAAAAAAAAAAAAAAAAAAAAAAAAATTTTTTTTTATTTTTTATCTTGGGGGCCTATATTTTAAAAAAAAAAAAAAAAAAAGTAATAAAAAATTCAAAAAAAAAAAAAAAAAAAAAAAAAAAAAAATCAATAAGGGGTACTAAAAGGTCATTATATGAATTAAAGAACTCTGATTGAAATAATGTTTTATTTGTGTTAAAATTGTAATTTGATGAATTTAACCCGCTGCTAAATTGACTTTTGTTAAACTTGAATTGTGATGAAATTTGTATATATATTTGACGTGTGTTGGAATTGACATGTGTTGAATTTGAATGTGATACAATTGTTTTTGTTTTGTTTTTTTTATTTTTAATTTTAATTTATAAAAATTTTTTTTTTTATATGGGGAAAATATATTATTGTTTAAAAAAAAGATACATTAACAAACATCAAAACAAAAAATATCCTATCACCAAAAAAAAACCAAAAAACATACATTCCTTACATTCAAAGCTTTAAACCGGTAAATCTAAAATAATCTTATAATAAACCACAATAATTAAAGGTGGGTAAAAAAAAATCAAAACAAAACTCTGGGATGGGACCTAGCGTAGGTTGTAGATATGGTTCAGTAGATTTTTGTGGCATACTAGAATTTTTTAGTGCACATCGAAATTTTGAATAACGGTAAAAAAGTCTTTTTTTCGCACAAGCACTCACTTATACGCCCATAACTTTGTCATATATCAAATGATTTTTATTTTCTTACCGGTTTTGGAAAGAAGAAATTTGGGTCTTTAAAGATACCATATATGACTGATCAGGATTTATTTCTTATCTTGGAGTATTTGCTACGTAAACCATTTTTGATTTGTTTTTTTCCCCATTTTTTGTCTTTGGTGACGTTTTTGAACACTGTTTGGTTAGAAACCCCCAATATTTGTTTTATTGTATAAGAACTACACTTCTTCACGGTTAGAACGTATGCCTATTTTCTAAAATCGGTCAATAATTAGCAAAGTTATTAAAGTTTTTCGGATAACGAAATTTTCGCAATATGGTGATGAGTCGCGCCATTATAGCACTGTCGACCGAAAAATTGTTGAGTTTTTAGAGTAAATTATTGAATAATTTTTTTTTAGAATAAGTATTGTATAGCCACGAGTACTACTAGTACTACTACTACCGTCTGTCCGTCAGTCTGTCCGCCTGTCTGTCTGTCCGTCCGTCTGTCAGTCCGTCTGTCCATATTAATAAATAGATCTCGGAGATGGTAAGAGATAGAGGTTTGACATGTATGGAACATATGCTTCATATGCTTACAGGCAAATCAAGCTTACTTTCAATTATTGCCACGCCCCCTCCCGCCCCCGAAATTTAGAAAAAACGTCATATCTTCGGCAGTTTTATAGATAGAAGGTTCGTACTTTTTGGACATATTTAGTAGTCGGGATTCTTTATCGGTCCACCAAAGGATTGGTAAGGATCGGATGAACGATAGCCGAGATATAAGCGAAAGAAACTTCTCTGCTGCAGCGCAGTAGCAGCATTGCTTTCAGCAGCTACTGCAGCATCTAAATTTACACTGAGCATACACTTTTTTGGGTAAAGAGTGTATTATAGTCGGGCTTCCCCAACTTTCCTACTTGTTTTAATTAGGCTTTTTCAGGTTTTTTTCCTAAAAAGTTAAATAACTCAACCAAATATTACTCGATTTTAATAAACTAATTTGCAGAAGATGCAAAATTAAATGTTTTTTGAAACTGCATACCAAAATTAGATAGTTTTATATAAATTTGACCTATTCATTTTTATTTAAAGTACGGTGAAGTCGCAAAAAACTGAAAAATTCGATTTGTTTTTCATGTAGCTCCCACCAATTTTTATCCGAGATTGCAATGTAATACACCGTTGGAAAGGTGTTACATTTCTCTTTTCAAAGACGCATTGCAAACTATTATAGGATGCCTAGTTTAAGAAATATGATTTTTTAACTATATCAACCTCGAAAAGACGGACTTTTAACCGTTATTCCAAATTTTGATGTGCACGAAAAATTTGTGGTATGCCACAATGTTACATTTAACTATATCTACAACCTACACTATGTCGCATCCCAGAAGTTTTTTGACTGTCACACCGTGTTATGTTTCTGCTATACGATAGGTCAATTATACACAGTCATAAGTTGGACTCGCAACTGTGTGAAAAACACGAGCACCCCCGAAAATTCTTTATATTTGTTTGCTTAACCTTATGAGGTAACAATGTTCAAAACATTATTACCTCAGTTGGGTAAAGTAAAATAAAATCAATCATCCAATTGTGTAAAAACATCATTTGTAGCTACATAATCCGCAGAAACTAAAGCTAGTAAAATTTCGATTTCGTTGCCCATTAGCCGCCTCATAATCTAGCTGCAACTTTGACCTTCAGATAAGCCCACTATGTGTAAGATAAGCTTTCATTATACCCTTGCAGGAAGTCTTGATCAGCGACGACGAGCTGAGTTGATTTAGCCTTGTCCGTCTGTCCCATCTCCTCCGTCAGTTTTAAAGCTATCCTCACCAAACTTTGCACAAAGTCTTTTGGTACAAATACGCTGCACATTTGTCGGAACCGGCCGGATCGGATGACTATAGCATATAGCTGCCATAGGAACGATCGGTTGAAAAACTAGTCTTAAAGAGAAAAACTTTTTTGTTTTTAATGAAAGCGCCTCCAAAGTACGTATTTCTTAGTTTACTATCCCTTCCCATGATTTCACTAAGTTTGGTCGAAATCGGATGACTATAGCATATAGCTGCCATAGGAATGATCGGTCGAAAAACTAGTTCTAGTGAGAAAAACTTTTTTGTTTTTAATGAAAACGTCCTTATCATTGGCATACACTTAATCTATATATTTTTACACAATTCTACAAAGATTGGTTGAAATCGGATGACTATAGCATATAGCTCCCATAGGAACGATCGGTCGAAAAACTAGTTCTAGTGAGAAAAACTTTTTTGTTTTTAATGAAAACGTCCTTATCATTGGCATACACTTAATCTATATACTTTTACACAATTCTACAAAGATTGGTTGAAATCGGATGACTATAGCATATAGCTCCCATAGGAACGATCGGTCGAAAAACTAGTTCTAGTGAGAAAAACTTGTTAAGAAAAACTTTTTTGTTTTTAATGAAAACGTCCTTATCATTGGCATACACTTTTATTTTATTTACTTTGGACACATTTCTACAAAGTTTTGGCAAAATCGGATGACTATAGCATATAGCTGCAGTATGAATGATCGGTCGAAAAAAGAAGTTGAAGTGAGAAAAACTTTTTTGTCTTAAATGACATCGCCTCCAAATTTCGCAATTAACAGTGTATTATGCTTTTCCATGATTTCACCAAGTTTAATAGAAATCAGACATCTTTATAGTATAGATCCCATAGAAAAGATATTTTGAAATCAAAAGAGTCTTAGAAAAACTTTTTGTTATCAATGGAAGCTGCATGGGTATACAAAACTTCGTCCGAGCCAAATATTAACACCCTTTTTTTTTAAATTGACATAATATTTGGGGTGAGTAATTAATTTGTGTTAAGCAAAACTTGAGCACTTGGGGCTCTTAAAAAAAAAAACTTCTTTGAGGACATGGAAGATTCCGTGTTCATAAAAAGATTCTGTCTACCAAAACCCTTAACAAAAATTGATTGCCAGATTGAGCCAATCACTAATCTGTTAGCACCTTGATACAACTGTATACCCTACTACGCCAAACAGTTGTATCAAGGTTAGTACCCGACTATAACATACTCTGAACCTGTAAAGTGCTGCCCATAATTGTTTGTTTTCCGTATAACTCGACAACCGTTTATCCGATCTTTACCATTCCTTTGGCGAATCGATCAAAATTCCTGATTACTAAATATGTCCTGAAGGAACGAACCTTTTATTTATAAAACTGTGGGAAATATGACGTTTTTTCCAATTTTCGGGGGCGGGTGGGGGCGTGGCAAAAATTGCAAGTATAAGAAACATATATCCCATACAAGTCAACAGACAGACAGACGGACGGACAGACGGATATGGCTAGATCGACTCGTCTATTGATGCTGATCAAGAATATATATACTTTATAGGGTCAGAGATGCTTCCTTACGCCTGTTACATACTTTTGCGCAAACTTGATATACTTTGTGTACCTTTGGTAGAGAGTATAAAAATAATTTTTCAAGTCTTTAGAAATTCGCTTTAAAACAATTTTTTAAACCCTTGAAGAGGGTATATTAAAATTGTCCGGATGTTTGTAACGCATAGAAGGAAGTATTTCCGACCACATAAGGTAAATATATTCTTGATGAGCATGACGAGCTGAGTTGATATAGCCATGGCCGTCTGTTTCTATGCGAGTTCCTCCGTCAGTTTGAAAGCTATCTTCACAAAACTTTCCACGAAGTCCTGTAGTTCAAATAATCTGCACAAGTATGAAGATGACTATAGCATATAGCTGCCAAAAAAACTACTTTTTCAAGATTTCACTTAGTTTGGTCGAATCCGGAAGACTGCATAGTAGAGCTGCCATAGAAAAGTTATGTTTGAAAAACAGACTAGTAGGCGACCTGAAAATTTACATGAGCTTCAAGGGTATATAAACTTCGGCCGAGCCGAAGTAAGCTTCCCTCCATGTGTATTAATTTTTTGGACGCACTTGGTGTAGTATTAGAATGCTCAGAAGAAGTACAAGAAGTCAAACATCGTATCTTGACACATCTTTATTTTATGATTCTTAATTCTGTTACAATTTTGCATATACATAGCTAAAGACCGCGCAGCTGCTCCGCCAGTGACGCCGGCAGAGCAGCGGTCGACGCTTATGTATAAATCAGGGGCCGGCAGCTTGCTATCTGGCGTGCATACGAAAAATCTCAAAGCAGCGCTGCTTCCACACACACGGTATAAACTGTTAAAGCTCCGCTGCGTTACGTGTTTGCGACGCAGTCGTTGCTACTGGAAAAGAGACAAATTTTCGCGCTGCTCTCACACACACCAATGCAAAAATGTGAATGTATTTCTTGCCTTCCTCTGGTATAAATGTATATAAATGTGTAAGGCGGGCGAGGGGTCGCCGCGGCAGTGAGAGGGTATTATGTTCACTTGGGGACAAAGCCGTGCCGCGTGTCAAATATGCCGACTCAGCAATGTCCAGGCCCAGTGCACTCAAGAGCGGTCATATTACCGGGCACTGCTTAGGTCTTAGTTTGTATATGAATATTGTGGCCAAGTGCTACAATGTGTTTGTAATAATATTAAAGCATAACACTGAGTATAGTGTGCATTATTAGACAGTTTTTTATTAAACTTAGAAAGCATAACCCGAAAATTGAAGTGTTAGGAAAATAATTTTTTAAATTTAGAAATTTGGTTTAATTCTCTAGATTTTTTTTAAAAACTTTCTTAAATTAAGGGCAAATTCGCCCTTGAAATAGGAAAAAAATGCATATCGCGGATTCTAAAATTAGGGCGACAACCATTAATGTTAGTAAAACGCCCTTATTTTAGGAAAGAAACATTTCTTAAGTTAAAAAAATACATTAGAAATTCGCCCCATAATATAAAAAATTTTTTGTAGAAAATCGCCCAAAAATTTAGGAAAATATAAATATAAGCTGTGTCGCTTCCAATTCTCAATTTCAAATTCCCGGCTTCAAAATATAAAAGGGACAGTTGTTATTCTGCTTCCGCGTACTTGGTAGTCGAGTGCGATTAGATGACTTTCGTGATGAAGTTTCCCCGAGGTCCCGAGTTCAAGTCGCACACAAGGTAAAGCTTAAAAATTATATAATGATTACTAATTTTAATGTGTTTTTCAGAAAGAAATCTTAAATAAAACAAACAGAAAGAATATATTCTTGTCCTTGTCTTCGTGTCGTCTTCCTTTTCTGTCTCTACCCCCTCACTCCTTTTCCTCTCTACTACCTTAGAAAACATTTTTTCTTCCTAAAATCTTGAAATGTTTTTCTAAGATCTAAAAAATGTTTTCTACAA
Organism: Lordiphosa collinella; assembly: GCA_018904265.1. Taxonomy (NCBI): domain Eukaryota; kingdom Metazoa; phylum Arthropoda; class Insecta; order Diptera; family Drosophilidae; genus Lordiphosa; species Lordiphosa collinella. The sequence goes on along the minus strand of JAEIFV010000965.1, from coordinate 98,346 downwards.
TTAAGAAAATATTTTCAAGCGAATAGTAAATATTATCTTTATTTTAGAAAGTCACAGCCCTATTATAAGAAATTCTTTATCTAAAACAAGGAACAAAGTTGGTGAAGCCCGTCTATAACATACTCTGTACCTGTGAAGTGCTGCCCATCACCGTTGCGACCGGTGCTGCCCAAAATTGTTTGTTTTCCTTATAACTCGACAACCGTTCATCCAATCTTTGCCATTTACATTTGGCGGATCGATAAATAATCCTCATTACTTACGGCGCGGCGTGTGGCGTGCGGTGTAGTGAGGCGCTGGTGTTTGGACGTCCGATACCTATCAAAAAAAGGACAAAGAACCGTACAAAGGTGAAAAACGAAAGGGGGAGCGAGTGAGGGAGGGGCGACGCACGTTACGGTTACAAAGTCTGAGGCGAGAAGGGACGACGAGGGTGCCGCGCGAGCACTCAACAAAGACGGATGAAAGAGGGCAGAGCGGGTCGCGCGCGTCAAAGCCCGAAAACAGACGCGAAAGCGAGATGTTAATCTCCGCGACTCCCAAAGCCCAGAGGGTAAACTGGAGACGAACGTGGGTTAGGTGACGTCGAACCAATCGGGAGCGCCGGTCGGGGGCGAGTGCGAGGGGGCGTGGTTCTGGTCGCACAGGGACGGTCAGGAGGTTAGCGCGCGAGCCGGAAGCCGGATGGGAAGAAGGCGCAACGAAACGCCGCCAACGTGGGAGCGATGGCAAAAAACAACGGGGGGGGGGGGAGGGGGGAAGGCAGGGGGGGAAAAAAAAGGGGGGTGATATGTCAGAAGGAACGAACCTATCTATAAAACAGTGAGAGATATGACGTTTTTTCCAATTTGCTGGGGCGGGAGAGGGCGAGGAAAAAATTAAAAATAGGGGAAAGATAACATCGGCTCTGCCGAAGTTTTGTATACCCTTGCAGTTTGTTTTTCTAAATAAGACAATTTTTCGTACTTTACTTTTTAATGGGATCTATACTATAGATGTCCGATTTCACCAAACTTAGGAACATGGAAAAGCATAACAAACTGTTAATTACTAAATTTGGAGACGATCGCAAATAAAAAAAAAAAGTTTTTTCACTAAAACTTCCTTTTCGACCGATCATTTATCTGCAGCTTTATACTTTACATCACCGATTTTGACTAAACTTTGTAAAAATATTTATAATTTTAAAAAAAAATTTATTTTCGTCGCAACTCGTGCTAAGTTTTGTGAGGATAGCTTTAAAATTGACAGAGGAGATAGCATAGAAACAGACATTCGAACGGACGGACAAGGCTAAATCAATTCAGCTCGTCATGCTGATCAAGAATATATATACTTTTTGTGGTCGGAGATGCTTCCTTCTATGCGTTACAAACATCCGGACAATTTTGTAATACCCTTTGCAAGGGTATAAAAATAAACTTGATCTGCCTGTAATTAAAGGGTGATTCTTTATCTATTATCGTTTTGGCAACACTGGTTTAAACAGCTCACGCACGTTTCGTGTTTTGTTTCACTGTCAAACATCTTCAGTTTGGTCTATAATTTAACCATGAATCGTCTAACAAACGAACAACGCTTGCAAATTATTGAATTTTATTATCAAAATGCGTGCTCTGTTAAGAAAGTTCATCGCGCGCTTCTTCCATTTTATGGTCAGTTTAATCGACCCACTGAAGCGGCTATTCGGGCTATTGTGACAAAATTTCGCACCAAATTTACATTGTTTGACATTAAACCACCAACACGCTTACGTAGAGTGCGAACTGAAGAAAATATCGCAGCTGTATCGGCCAGTGTTAATGATGACCATCAATTATCGATTCGTCGCCGTTCGCAGCAATTGGGCCTCTGTTACTCAACAACGTGGAAAATTTTGCGGAAGGATTTAGGTGTGAAGCCTTTCAAAATACAGCTGGTGCAAGAATTGAAGCCGAACGACCTACTGCAACGTAGAATTTTTGGTAAGTGGGCTCTTGGAAAGTTGGCCGAAGATCAACTTTTTTTTACCGAAAAATTGTGTTCAACGACGAAGCTCATTTTTGGCTCAATGGGTACTTAAATAAGCAGAATTGTCGATTTTGGAGTGAATATCAGACAGAAGCATTGCAAGAGCTACCAATGCATCCAGAAAAAGTCACAGTTTGGTGCGGTTTATGGGCTGGTGGCATCATTGGACCGTACTTATTCAAAGATGATGCGAATCGCAACGTAACTGTGAATGGTAAGCGCTACCGTGAGATGATATCCAACTTTTTTTTGCCCAAAGTGCAAGAGCTTGACTTGCATGACATGTGGTTTCAACAAGACGGTGCCACATGCAACAATGGACTTATTGAGAGGCCAGTTCGGTGAACATTTTATTTCACGTTCGGGACCGGTCAATTGGCCGACTAGATCGTGCGATTTAACGCCTTTAGACTATTTTTTGTGGGGCTATGTTAAAGCTCATGTCTATACAGACAAGCCCGCTTCAATTGACGCTTTGAAAGACAACATTGAAGCATTTATTCGTGAGATACCTGCCGAAGTGTTGGAAAGAGTATGCCAAAATTGGACTAAGCGGATGGACCATTTGAGGCGCAGTCACGGTAACATTTGCATGAAATAATCTTCAAACATTAAATTATATGGACCGTACTATCGATTCAAATAAAGATTTCATGCAATTTTCCTGAATTTTATGTGTTTTTTTTTTGAAAAACTTTCTTATAGCTCTTAAAAAATAACCCTTTATAATCATTAAGTTCCGAGTTGCTTAGTAAAACTCAAAATAAAATCATTATTGAGGGAGCAAAATTACAAATCATTATTAATAATCAATTATTTGGGATTTTTATAATATAACTTTTAATGATTACGGTCCCTGCTTGTAAGACAACATTTTATTGCCTTTTTAAACAGGTGCTTTAACTGGTGCTTTACCTTCCTTTCAATACAAAGCTTTCAAAAATCGGCGAAGCCGTTCGAAAAATAGGAAAAAAAACCAAAATATTAAAAAAAATTCATTGAGAAATCAACTTTTAGTTTTGTCTCGTCTTTCAATGCTTCAGAAAAAGTCGGTTTCAGGCAAGGAACATCTCAGATGTCGCTTAGAGTATGAAAATAGCTGACCAACAGGAAAGCCACTAAAATATTATTGGAAAATATGTTTCATTACCGTTCATTACAATAAAATTTTTGACCATTCATTTTACATGTTTGAATTTTGCTTTTCCCATTTTTCAGAATTAGAAGATGTGAAGTCTGTGTTTCTCTTAACCAACCTCCGTAATGACAGTTTTGGCAACTTTAGCCAGAGCGCTCCCTGGACTACTAAGCACAACCTTACGGAGAAATTGCAACCCGACGAAGAATTTCAAGTTTCCATTGTAGTGGAAAAAATCGATAAGCAAATTCTGAGCAAAACTATCAACTATCTAGTCGATCAGCATAGTCAATTGCGAGTGGTAATGAAAACACCAAAGGCTCCATTTAAAGTAGAGAAGAAAACGCCCTCACAATGTTATGCTGAACAGAAGAAGAAACTCGCGGAGAGCTGTAAGGAAATAATTACCATATCTGGGGGCAAACCTACTTTGGGTTGCCAACCGAAGTTAATTTTCGAGGATAATTTCAATGAGAAACCATTGTCAGCACATTGGAGGTATGAACGAAGATCACTCGTGCATGCCTTGGATGAAGAGTTTGTGGCTTATGTAGAAAGTGAAACGAATTGCTTTATTAATGAGAATGATGGTCACTTAAATCTAACTGCTACCTGGACTAATTATAATGAGACTCAACCTTACTCCGAGAGCAAGTGTACAAGCCAGGAATCAGTTGCAAAAGATCGCAACCGCGAGTGCGGACCAAGGAGAATTCGTTCTCAACCGCCTCTCCACTCTACCAAATTAAGCTCAACATTTTCCTTTAGGTTTGGTCGCATTGAATTTAGAGCCCGAATGCCTATAGGTGATTGGCTGTTTCCCTGTAAGTAGCTGAATGAGAGATGTCTATTAATACATATATGGCAGACTAGTTACAAGTTCCTTATGTTTCCAGATATTCTGCTACAACCGAGCGCAACTCCCAGCGAGACAAAGTTTGCGGATCAAATTCGTTTGGCGTTTGCCCGGGGCAACTTGAGTCCATTACGAGGCGTAAATGAGAGTGCCCACTTTGACGGATCTTGTCTATTTGGCGGTGTCCTTGGATGGAAACCAACATCAGAACATAGGCACGATCCAGTTGAGCTCTATGTGCAAACCAAAGCGAACCAAAGCGGACATTGGGGCAAAGATTTCCATAATTTTACTGTGATTTGGCATCCAAATAAAATTATTTACAAAGTGGACGGGCATACCTATGGCACTATAACCGATAAAAGGGCAATGTTGCAACATCATCAAGGAGAGGTAAGTGGAACAATAGGTGAAGACGCATTTGTATGGGAAGAAGCTAAATCGAAAACTATTAACAATTTTAAGAAACTTTCACCAAGAAACCATGGGTCTAAAATGAATTCTTAGCCCGCGTAAATCGACTTCAATTATTAAAGTAAATTTTGAAAAAATCTATCTAGTAAGAAAGTCCGTCAAGCTCGACCTTAATAGACTCTGAACTAGGACAACAAACTGATATGCCTGTAAATATAGGAAGTTTATGTCCCATACTTTTCGAACCCTAATCTTTTTCAATCTCTGAGATCTGTGCGTTTATTTGAACAGAATTACGGACAGAGTGACATGGCCCAGACCTTCATCATGAGAAAGTAATGCTGTAAAATATAAATAGATCAAAACAAAGACTGTTATGGACACAGAAATTTTAAAATTATCGATGTCAAGAACTAAAAATAGAGGAAAATTAACTTCTGGCTGGGGCCGAAGTTTGTATACACTTGCAGCACGTTTTCTCTAACTAACACTACTTTTCGAAGCTTGATTTTCTATAGGAGCTAGAATATATACATGATGTCCGATTACTAAACTTGGTGGAATCGTGAGAAAGCATAGTAAACTTAGAAACATGAAGTATGAAGGAGTTCCCATTGAAAACAAAAAAGTTTTTTTACTATAACTTCTTTTTTGATGGATCATTTGTACTGCAGCTATATGCTATAGACATACGATTCTGTCAAAACTTTGTAGGATCATGTAAAAGTATATAAAATAAATATGTGCCAACGTAAAGTACATTTCCATTTAAAGGCCCAGACGGACTGACGACGTAACCAGAAGTTTCATACCAAAATTGAGAGAAGAAGAAGCAGGCGTAGCGATTTCCTTGCACTTTACGTTTACCCCCGTTGGAGTCAAAACGTACTTTTGCGCTTAACAGCGCTAAACATCTCATACGTGGACTCAATGTTAAAATAGGCTGTGGGCCTTATTTTGCGATGCTCTGCTGGTGCAATATTGTTGCCACCAGATGTTGCGCGCTGTTACTCTACATGTATGATATCGATCAGCTGGACATAACTAAAATAAAACAATGACAAACAAATCAAAGCGAAAGAGCCGATTGGAAATGTTTCCGCATGAAGACAAGGTTGCGCTGATTTTGGCGGTGAGACCGGGATGCCACTTGGGATTTATCCCACCCCAAACATTCGGACTCAAGGCATGGAGTGAAGTAGCCAAGCTTGTTCAAAAAGAAGATCTGTAACATACTTGAACACTTTGAATAAATGGATTAAAATGTCTACCACTATGTGACAGATGCTGATTACCGAACTGGTTTAAAAGCTTTGCGATGCAGCGGCCTATTTTTTATACCCTGTTTTCATTAAAAATGGGAAAAAGGGGATCATGAAGTTGTGCAAAAGTATGTAACAGGTAGAAGGAAACATTTGCGACCATATAAAGTATATTTATTCTTGATCAGCATCAACAGCCGAGTCGATTTAGCCATGTCCGTCTGCCCGTCCGTCCGTCTGTCTGTACGAACGCGTCGATCTCAGAGACTAAAAGAGACGGAGCCACATCTTTGCATGTAGGTATATATACCAGATAAAAATCGAAATGGTTTCAGATTTGGAAAATTCCTCCCCCTCCCCCCTTTAAGCGCAAAAAACTATCAGAGCCACAATTTTTGAGTTAAACCCTCGAGACTTTATATATATCAAGTAAGGAGCAATATCTATCTATTCTGAAAAGATCAATAAGATCGGACAAAAAACACCGAAGTTATATACGAATCAATTTTGCATGTGGGAGAGAGGGGACCTTGCATTGTCAGTTACCGCGTGCGAGTGTGCGTATGTTAGAGTGTGTGTGTATATGAAAACACAAGAAGTCAAGGGAACAGGTTATTTTGTAGTCGGCGTACTCGACTACAGCTCCGTTACTTGTTTTTGTTAGTTCTGGTCACACTAGGCAAACGTTCCATGTTGACGCAATATATGGTGGCGTACGCTGAATTACTTGCGTCGTCAGTCCGTCGGGGCCTTAAACCAAAAAAGTTTTTCTCACAAAAACTAGTTTTTCGACCGAGCTATATGCTATAGTCAATCAATTTTGACAAAACTTTGTAGAATTATGTGAAAGCATAACCAATAAATGAAAAAAAGTGAAAAAAGTTTTTCTTACTAGGACTATTTTTCAGACTATACTTTTCTATTACAGCTATACTATATAGATGTCCGATTTTGACCAAACTTAGAGGAATCATGGGAAAGCATAGGAAATTAATAAAATACGAAGATTTTAAGCGTTCTTATTTAAAACAAAAGAGTGTTTCACTTGAACTAGTTTTTCGACCGATCGTTCCTGTGACAGCTATTTGCTATAGTCATCCGATTCAGCCGGTTCCGACAAATGTGCAGCGTATATGTACCAAAAGACTTCGTGCAAAGTTGGTGAAGATAGCTTTCAAACTGACGGAGCAGATAGCATAGAAACAGACGGACAGACGGACGGACAGGTCTAAATCAACTCAGCTCGTCACGCTGATCAAGAATATATATACTTTAATCGATCGGAGATGCTTCCTTCTATGCTTTACAAAAATCCGTATTATTTTATAATACCCTCTGCAAGGGTATAAAAAAATCGGTATTCATAGGCTCGACGAGGCCATAAAGTATGATGTATACGCCCCGAATTCTACATCGAATTTCCCTACAATGAGATCTGTGCTACATGGGTCGGGCTGTCACTTTTGAAAATCTGGCAAGGTATTCGATTTTGTTAAGCAAAATTTTCCAATTTTGTCATGAGACCGACAGACGACTGCTTTGAGATGGCGACTTTCGTGTTAAGTGGGAGGTCCCTGGTTCAATTTCCTGGAAATGAACGTAAAGTTAAATTTTTTTATATTTTATTTAGCAAGCAAAAATTGGTCCTAAAACATGCCTAAGGAAGATAGAGGGATTCTATTTAAATATGTATATGTAGGTTTTCATGGTTAGGATGAGTCAAGAATCCCCCATAGGTTGTGTGCAATCTGATGCCAGAGAGTCACAAGAGAACAACAATATAACAGGCCGCAGTTTTCTCTCCCTTAATTCAACGAGGCTTTTCCAAAAGCTTATACCAAAGACATCTGGCACAGATAGGGAAGGGAAGGTCGATTGATTTTAAGGGAGCGGACCCGCTTTTAAGGTTTCTATAAAACAAAAGTACCCGAACTGTTTGGAGAACTGGATTTCGAAAGGTCTTCAACACAGATGGAGCAGGTGCCTGCTAGCATCGAATTTGAATTGTGTGCTTGGTTCTAGGTTCTTTGGGTTTGAAATATTTTGGACATATTCTTTTTATATTTACAGACAGATCAAGTTTGTTGTCAAAGTTCGCCACGCCACCTACCGCCCCACAATATGAAAAATCGTCATATCTCCCACGATTTTTATTCGTACCTTTTCGCACACTTAGTAATCAAAACAAGAAAGAAAGTCGGTCAAGCCCGACTATAGCATACTCTGTACCTGTGAAGTGCTGCCCATCACTGTAGCGACCGTTGCTGCCCATAATTGTTTGTTTTCTTTATAACTCGAATATCGTTCATCCGATCTTTTAAATTCTTTCAGCGAATCGATAAAAAATCCCGAATACTAAATATGTCCAGAAAGTTCGATCCGTCTATCTATAAAACTGTGGGAGATATGACGTTTTTTCCAATTTGCGGTGGCGAGAAGGGGCGTGGCTAAAATTGGAAATAAACTTGATCTGCCTGCAAACCTCTATCTCTTATCATTTCTGAGATCTGTTTGTTCATACGGACAGAAGCACAGACAGAAAGACGGACGGACTCTTTTGCACAAACTTAATATACTCTGGGTACCTCTTCTTCTTCTTCTTTGGCCATCACAACCATTTTACGGTCTCGTCCGCTGCCACTAATGCCCGCCAATCGCCTCTGTCCGTATCCGAGGCATTGTATTAGTTTTCATTGGCGGATGGAAATAGACGTGTACCTCTGGTACAGAGAATAATTATGTATCGATCCCCCAAAGGAATCATGAAGATCGGATGAGCAGTAGTCGAGTTATAAGAAAATCAAATATTTATGCTCTACAGTGCCGGTTGCAAAGCGATGGGCAGCACATTAAACACCCTATGGCTTTTTTGCATCTTGGTATGGCTAAATTAGATTGATCAGATATATACAAAATTTGGGGGGAGCAGAATCTAATACGGTCGAGCTTGACGGACTTTCTTATTAGTTGGATTTTTTTTTTTCAAAATTTACTTAAATATTTAAAGTCAAAGGTGTTTCTAGCTTTCGATTTTGCTATAAGCTTTGTGCGAAAAAAATCGACCCCCTACTATACGAGTGTACCTATGTACTTATCTTATCTACCATTGCTTAATACCATTTTAATTGCTTAATACCATTTTTTACAGTTCAACATTATCCTGGGCCTGACTGCCGGCGGATTTGCCAACTTTCGAGATGATTTAATCGAACCCAAGCAAAAAAAAGAAATTTTTAGAAATACTTCCCCCAAGCATCCTTAACATTTAAGGACGAAACCAAACGACATAAAGAACGTTGGACGAGTCCCTACCTGGTCATTGATTATATACGTGTTTACAGCACGCACATAAATGAGGAGTAAGCAATCGAAATAAATTGGCTTTTATTGTTCTTTGAGTTAATCGATTTATTAAATGCTTAAAAAAATTTTGTACGAACCAATTCACCATGATGATTATCTGCTCTTTGACCACTAAATTCCTTCGCTGATGAAATTACTCTTAAGATCTTCGAAATCTGAATATTGTAACCCACTTTCTATTTCATAGTAAACAAAATATGTAACATGCATTTGCGAAATAAACTTGTATTCTCAGAAGAAAGACACTTTTGTTCAAATCGTTGAAATGGTAAGAGCTAGAGGCATATCAAACATACGCGCAAACAGTACATTGAGAGAGAGAGAGAGGATGAAAAACAGTAGGGAAGAAGCGTTTTGTGAATTGAATACTTACATCTGATTGTCCTAAGATTCTGAAATTTCATAGTTTGTAAAGGGTGGTTTTTTAAGAGCTATAGGAAAGTTTTTCAAAAAAATAACACATAAAATTCAGAAAAATGCATGAAATCTTTATTTGAATCGATAGTACTGTCCATATAATTTAATGTTTGAAGATTATTTCATGCAAATTTGACCGTGGTGGGGGCTCAAATGGTCCATCCGCTTAGTCCAATTTTGGCAATCACTTTCCAACATTTCGGCCGGTATCTCACGAATAAATGCTTCAATGTTGTCTTCCAATGCATCAATTGAAGCGGGCTTGTCTGTATAGACATGAGCTTTAACATAGCCCCACAAAAAATAGTCTAAATGCGTTAAATCGCACGATCTTGGCGGCCAATTGACCGGTCCCGAACGTGAAATAAAATATTCACCGAACTCGCCTCTCAATAAGTCCATTGTTGCGCGTGCTGTGTGGCATGTGGCACCGTCTTGTTGAAACCACATGTCATGCAAGTCAAGCTCTTGCACTTTGGGCAAAAAAAAGTTGGATATCATCCCACGGTAGCGCTCACTATTCACAGTTACGTTACGATTCGCCTCATCTTTGAAGAAGTGCGGTCCAATGATGCCACCAGCCCATAAGCCGCACCAAACTGTGACTTTTTCTGGATGCATTGGTAGCTCTTGCAATGCTTCTGGCTGATATTCACTCCAAAATCGACAATTCTGCTTATTTACGTACCCATTGAGCCAAACATGAGCTTCGTTGCTGAACACAACTTTTCGGTAAAAAAGTGGATCTTCGGCCAACTTTCCAAGAGCCCATTCATCAAAAATTCTACGTTGCGGTAGGTCGATCGGCTTCAATTCTTGCACCAGCTGTATTTTGAAGGGCTTCATACCTAAATCCTTCCGCAAAATTTTCCACGTTGTTGAGTAACAGAGGCCCAATTGCAGCGAACGGCGACGAATCGATAATTGATGGTCATCATTTACACTGGCCGATACAGCTGCGATATTTTCTTCAGTTCGCACTCTACGTAAGCGTGTTGATGTTTTAATGTCCAACAATGTAAATTTGGTGCGAAATTTAGTCACAATAGCCCAAATAGCCGCTTCAGTGGGTCGATTAAACTGACCATAAAATGGAAGAAGTGCGCGATGAACTTTCTTAATAGAGCACGCACTTTGATAATAAAATTTAATAATTTGCAACAGACGAAAAAATTAATGAATTGGAGAAAACGGTATTGGCCAATCGTCGAATCACCGTTAGAGAAGTTGCTGAGGACCTAAACATATCGATTGGCTCGTGACATTCGATTTTAATCAATGATTTGGGCATGAGACGGGTCGCCGCGAAATTCATACCAAAATTGCTCAATTGCGACCAAAAACAGCATCGCATGAACATTGCTAATGAGATGTTAAACTCTGTCCGCGACGGCCCAAATTTGCTCCAGAGGGTCATAACTGGTGACGAATCGTGGGTTTATGGTTATGACGTGGAAACCAAAGCTCAATCATCTCAATGGAAGCTGCCGCACGAACCAAGACCGAAAAAAGCGCGCCAAGTTCGGTCGAATGTGAAAGTTTTGCTGACAGTTTTCTTCGATTGCAGGGGCGTGGTGCATCATGAGTTCTTGCCACAGAGAAGAACGGTCAATAAGGAATATTACCTGCAAGTTATGCGCAATTTGCGCGAAGCAATCCGCCAGAAACGGCCGGATTTGTGGAAGAAAAAAATTTGGCTTTTGCACCACGATAACGCCCCTGCTCACACATCGTTGCTTGTGCGCGACTTTTTGGCCAAAAACAACACACTAATGATGCCGCAGCCACCGTATTCCCCAGATCTGGCCCCCTGTGACTTTTTCTTGTTCCCTAAACTGAAGAGGCCCATGAAAGGACGACGTTACCCTACGCTTGACGAGATAAAGACGGCATCGAAGGAGGAGCTGAACAAGATAAAAAAATGATTTTTTGAAGTGCTTCGAAGATTGGAAAAACCGTTGGCACAAGTGTATTATATCTCATGGGGATTACTTTGAAGGGGACAAAATAGATATTCATGAATAAATAAATAATTTTTGAAAAAAAAACACAAAATTCGCGATACTTTTTGAACACACCTCGTAGACTGTAAAGACTTGCTATTACCGGTCAGATAAGTTAAGACTTCCAATTCAATATTAGAATTCGCTGAACAATTCTCAGTTTCGTCCAATGTAACATTATTGGAATCGAAAAAGGAGTCTCTTCCCCTGTGCCTGGACTTCTGAGATGGGCCCGAAACCCGGATTTTTGGCGAAAATTTCAATAAATTATGTTCAACATGAGAAAACCTCCCGGCCCCGGAATCCTCTTTCGACAGGCCTGACAATGTACATACAAAGAAAAGATCGACAATTTGTACATATTTATGTACTTATGTGGCGTTGGCCCGTGTTGAAGTTCTCGGCATGTACAACTGCCTCTTGTAAAGCGGTCGCGCACACTAGCCGCTGAGCCACACCCGGGCACAAACATATTTTAGATTGGAATGTACATACGTATGTTTGTTTTGTTTCGGTTTCGGGTCCGGTACAGGATTTAAAACGGTTTATTTCGGTTAACGGTTCCGGTTCCGGTGTTAATTCCTCATTTTGAATACTTAACATCTCTGGCAATTTTCTGGTAATACCAGTTTAAAGCCAATCGGACAGAAAAGAAAAATCTTCTCCCAAATTTTGTTCAATTTGTCGCCAAGTTTCAGTATTATTCAGTTATTTTTTTGCCATTTTAAGTATTTGTTTTCATTTTACGTTTGATTCAGCAAATCCCCAGCCGATCAACTCGATTCGCCCACCACATGTCGTATGCGTAATATTGAAAAATTACCATTTAGCTCTGCTACAGAATAACATATTACGCATACTCCAAGTGGCTTTCCTAGCCCATCCATCTCCATTAGCGCATACAAACTTCACCACTAGCTGGAAGTCGATTCGTTCAACCTCTTCCCCCCTCTCCCAACCATGCTGCTCATATATGAGCTTCTTAAAACTGTTTGCTGTTAAATTCAATTTCAATGCTCGTTTGTTGGCAATGCGTTTGCTTGGTTTTACTGCTAGCGGCAAGGAGGCGGTGGAGGCGGAGGCGGACTGCCGTCCCTGCTTTATGCCTTGCGGTGGCAAAGTTTTGCGTTGTGTGTAAAAGTGGCCGAAGTCGTCGTGCATGAGAATGCAGCAAACGGCTTTTTTATTGTTGGCCATTTTGGCCATAGAGCCAATTTTAAAGGAGCTACCCTGGCAACTGTTGCGGGTGTGTGTGTATTTTTTAGTATCCCTGGAACGATACGCCATTGCACTTCAAAATTGCCCCTTAAATGCGGCGATTACCAACAGCAGCAGCAGCAGCGTCCAAAGCAAATTCTATTTTGCGGCTGCATTTATGTTGAAACTCTCTGGGTTCCTTTTTTTTGTAATTTTATACGCGTATTATACGACCTCGCCCCTCTTAGCTTTGTGGCTGTCACATTTGGCAATTTCCATTATTTTATGTCCTCCTCCTACTCGCTGCTGCTCAACTTCGAGCACAAAGTAAATTTTATACGCCACTTTTCGCGGCTAAACAAAAATTAAATAAAATTTAGCGGTCTGCTTGCCCAAAATCCAGCCACCAGCCCCCACACTTCATCCCTGTCTCGGCCCTACTCTGGCCTGTTTATGGTCTGTCTAACGATTCCCGGCCAAGTTGCCTGGCGTTGATTAGCCTCTGTGCTGAAGCCGCTGCAGCTGAAGACCGAAGCAGCCTGAATTAGGGCCAAAGACAAAAACGTGCCCACAAGCAGTAAGCAGATACCATGGGCGGGAACAACACGCTCAAAAATTATCAAATTATTATAGAACTGCTCACTCAATTGAAAAAGGATTCCGAGTTCCCAAACCCTAAAAGTCCTACAACTTTTCGCACCTTCCATTTTTGCTACTTTTGCACAATTTATCCCACTGTGCCCTGCTGACATTCCCACTGTCACAGACGTAACCACATGGTGACTGTGACATTCTGACGCGCGGACACTGACGGCTGGTACCACCAGCTGCCGGGTGAGACGGAGAGACATGCAAATGAGCCTGTCCCGTAGTTGGTTTTCTGCTTGGACGCTTCGCTGGCTTCCCCATCGACTCCGTTGTCGTTTTTATGGACGCAGTTGTTAATAGAAAATGAGCTACACGCGGACGCATCTTGGCGAAATCATAACGGCCGGCTTTTGCCAACAAACACAGCACGAGAAGGCGAAATGTTTTTATTGATGTAATTTGCATAAATTTACACTTGCTGCGCAATCTGTCAAAATATTTGCCACAAAAACAAAGAGCGGGGCGAACGTGTTTAGAACTCGCTTTCGTCGCTTGGAGGAGCAGGGCGGAGCAGCCATCATTAAAATGGACTTAATTAAAAAGCACAAAACACATTGCGTATACGTAGCGTGTGCCAAATGCGCTTAATTACGTCATTAGCAAAGTCAATAGAATTAGTTGCAGTTGTTGAAGAGCCGCACGGTTGCAACAGAAAAAGAGCGAGCTGCCATTTAGCTTCGCACTTAAATCAAAATTAAATTGCATCAGCAACAACAAAAACAATGCAAGGGATGTAAAGTCGCTGCCGTTGCCGCCGCCCATTGGCTGACAATAACAATAGAAACTGAAGTGGCAAAACAATAACTGGCGCGTCGCGACGCGGGTTTTCCGGGCATCAAACAACTCACACACACACACACAGGCAGACACAGATATATAGCCGTAGCACCCGCAAATATGATGCCAACTTATGGCAGAAAATAACAGCAATGCGAGAGCAGGCAGAAAAGTTTTCGGGTCAACTCCTCAGAGGCATTCAAAAGCCTTAGTTTGGCAACTAAAATTAGCTTTAAATTCTTTGTAGTCTTTACTTCAAAACTGATATTGTAATTAGATCAACTATTTCTCTTTGGAGCAATTAACTTTATCTTAAAGTTCTGGAAAAATTGATAAACAACAATTTAAATAGCAGGGATGAAAACCGATCGGAAATAAGGACTGCATCGGTTCAGTGGTTCACATAGTTTTTAAGCCACCGGTTCGGTTTATAACATGGTTTTTGAAGCCAGCTGAGCCGCGGTTTCGGTTCGGCTCAGTGGTTCAGTCCTAATTTATAATAATTTTATTGAAAGTCAGGTTCTTTTGCAAATAGTCCCGATCTTCCCTTAAATCGGCGCGGAAAGGAAATCGCAACGAAATTTATTTTCGTTGATTCCGAAAATCTGACAAATCTCAAAGCTCTTCCTTAAGTATAACAACTCGATAGTGTGAAGGACTTTTAAAATTGAGATTGGTTTAGAAAAATGACAAAAACTTATTCTTAGGATCGCCCTTAATTGCTTCGAATCTCAACCCTTAAAGCCTGTACTTAATGATAAAGTCCCGAACTTTGCTTAAATTTGTTCGAAAAATTACTTTTTTCCAGACAATCGTTGGTAAGTCAGTCCGAAAAGTTGCCAAAATCGCATTTCTATCCAAGGATTGCATTTAATTTCGTCGAGTCTCAAGCCTTAAGACCTTTCTTAAGTATAAAGTCCATGTTTGGCCTCAAGTCTCCGCGGAAAGGTATTTTTTCCGAAGTTTCGAAGTTAAAGCAGTCCGAAACCGTTTCAAAAACTTGATTATTTTCTTGGATCGCTCTTAATTTCACCCAATTCCTTGAGTAAGTCGTCGCAACTAACACTGAAATCTGCTCGGAAAGAAAATTTTTCGTACTTTTGAAGTTGCGGCATTTCCAAAATGATGTCGAAAACTTCTTTTTGTTCTAGAAACGCCCCTAATTCCACCGAATCTGAACCCTTCAAGCCCATTCGAAAGTCTAACATTCAGAAATGTCCTTAAATCTGTTCAGAAAGTAATTTTCTTAGACTTTTGAAGTTGAAAAAAATAATATTTGATGTAAAATAAAGTTAAGTCCGTTGGGTTCAAACATATTATAAACTATTAGATTTGCGCCCAAAAAAATTGGTATCAATATCAATTTGATACACATTGTCTCAAAAATGAAACTAAAACCAGTATCGTTTTTTAGTATCAATATATTACTAGAGAGTATCAAAATGATCTTTTGGTTATTAATTTGATACGCAAAAGTATCATTTTGAAACACCCACATTTTTAAGAAACTTTGAAAATTCGACATGTCATGCTCGTATGTGAAGCGAGGACAGCTGACCAGTAGGCGCATGACGATTGACATTAACTATTTTGATTGTAGTACAAACACATTGGCAATTTACTTAAACTAAAAGCTATGTAAAACAATCCCCCAGACGACGTGTTGAAGACTAAATTAATGTATTTTAATATGGAGCACAAGCTCTATATTTCCAAGGTGAGCAGCTAAAATTACACGGTGTGACAGTCAAAAAACTTCTGGGATGCGAAAGTGTAGAAGAATGTAACATGTGGCTCAAAAATTTTCGTGCAATCAAAATTTGGAAAACGGTTAAAAGTCCGTCTTTTCGAGGTTGATATAGTTAAAAAATCATATTTAAACTAGACCATAGTTGCCGTTTTGGAAAGAGAAATGTAACACCTTTCAACGGTATGCAATCCATAAAAATTGGGGGAGGTACAGAAAAAAAAAATTTTTCATTTTCGAACGTACTTTAAAAAAAGAAAGGTCAAATATAAAACATTAGGAGGTTCAAAAATAAAATAAAACGAGTAAGGTATTACTTTAGGAAAAAAACCTAAAAGTAATAAAAAGTAGAAAGTGGGAAGCCCGACACACTCACCCACAAAAGGTAGCTCAGTAAAGAAGAGTGTAGAGTTTCTAATGAGATCTAAGGACGATAAGATCCCGTACATGTCCAAAAGTACGAACCATAAAAGCGAAGTTTTTTCAAATTGGGGGGGGCGGCTAGAAAGTAACGGTGAAGTAGCTTAGTTAAACCAGCAACATCAGTCATTTATTAGACCGCACAGCCGAAGAACAGGCGGAGAGGAAATAATCAAAAAAAAAAAAATTACCAAAACAACATGGAAGTGCTTTATGCGCGATCAAAATCGTTCGTTATCCGAAAAACTCAAAACTATCGATTTTAGAGGTACGTAACGGAATGTGTTGTTCTAAAAAAAAAAAAAGGGGGTTCAAATTTAAACTACAAAGAAAAAGGAAAAACAACAAAAAGTTTAGTAAACAAGAAAGAAGTCAAGTATCTAAGACAAATCAAAACCGATAAGAAATAAAAACATTGAATATGACATAGAGCGTATAAGTGTTTTGGAAAAAGGTTTTACCTTTATTCAAAATTATATAAAAGTATGAAAAAAATATAATTATTTTTTTTGTTTTTTTGTCACACCGTGTTATTCATCGTTCCTTGCACACATTTGTAAACAACAAATATAACTTTTTAGAGAACACGTGCTCAAAGTCAGCTACAGTTGAGGCGTGGTTCGCATACGCTGCGGTTTCAAAACCATTATTAAAGAAAGTTCTCGAGCAGGAATGATCATGCCATCATAATTGGGGTAGCACCAAATCAGAAGGGCTGACTGTTATGTCAATAAGGTTCGCAAGATGCACTTCCTCACAGTGACTACTGTATTTGAATAACATCCGCGCTGAAATGTAAAAGTACAATGTTTCCCATAGTCATACAATGCATTTTGTAAGAACAGAGAATAAAATAAATCAGTTTTTAAATGTTTATGTTTTAATTTTAATGGCATTTTGCTGATAACTGAATTGGTATTTCCAACTTGATAAGACCAGATATTAAATTGAAAAAAGCTAGAATCAAAATGATATCAAAAGTTTGAAAGTCAAAATATCAGTATGATAATTGTTAGTATCAAATTTATACTAAAGAATTAATACAAAAGAGTGGCAGCCTGATACTAGTTAGTATCAATTTGATATTTTCGAGATATCAATTCAATACTTTCGAGAATATCAACTTGATACTTGGAGTATTAAAGAGAATTTGATACTCAATAATTTCAAATTGATGACTAAATAGTGTCATTTTGATGACTTCTTTTTTTTGGGTGCAGTACTCCAAAAAAATCTGCGCCGTACCATGTTTGTTGTACTTAATATATCGAAAGCTTCTCAGAGAATGCTATTTCATACGGAAAAACTTCTTACAATGTTAATGCTCACCTTAAGCGTTTTTTGCATCAATGTTTTAATATACAGGCCTGTTCCGAAAGCGAGTGGAATTGTCGCAAATCGAGTAGATTGCTGTTCCGAATTCCGCAAATCGACAAGAATTGTCGATTTCAAAACGTGCGCTGCTGAGTCAGCGGAATTAAAAGTAATTGCTATTTATAACATTAAAATACTTCCATCCATTAATAATAATCAACAATAAATTCGAAATTAGTTCCGAAGATCGTTTAACATCTTTGCTTAAACTGTTTAAAGTTAAAGTATAATTTATAAGAATATTTTTATAAACATATATAAAAAATTGCTTGAAAAACAAAACCGAGCGTCCCTGATTAAACCGAGCTGTTCTGAATTCCACTCTATTTGTTAGTCGATTTCGACCTTCCATCAGCGTCTGCTAGGGTTGCTGCATATGAATTTATTTAATCGTTTTTACTTTTTGTCAACGTTCGGAATTCGGAACAGGCCTGATAATGATTTCTAAAGTGAATGAGTGACTTTTCGAAATTGAGTTCCTAGAGAACATTTGAATAGAATAGTTATGACTTAACTTTAATTGTTATACTCCTGTCTAAAGTTGGATTAACAGGAAGAAGCTCGACCTCTCGATTAGATACGGAAACAAATCTAAGAAAAATGTTAACAGGCATATTAAGAGATCGGTTAACAATTGTAGGAGGTGTACAAGATCTCAGTTTTTATAAATCCGGCATCGACAAGGACTTATCGAAGCAAATCGATTAAAATTTCGAAAATTTGTAAGTCTTGAGTCGTGTGAGTGAAATGAACCGAACCGAACCGTTCCCATTTGTGGTTTTCGGTTCGGTTTATCACCTGGAATTAGCGGTTCGGTTCTGGATTGGCTCGGTTCGGCTTAGAACCGGCTTGCATCCCTGTTAAATAGTCAATCTGTGGGTCAAGCTCACATCAAAGCTAAGAGAAACCAGTTATCAAAACTCTGAAATTTCCTTAATCAGTTTAAGGCAGCGGTGGGCAAGCTCTTTCTCTCATTGCTTCCGAGAGTTTCTTTACTCAGACGCATTTTAAATTGCCTCGCTTCTTGGCGCCTCAGATTGACATGTGCAATTGCCTCGCTTCGAAGCGAAAATAAAAAATCTATTGCGTATCGGGGCATAGTAATAAAACTACTACATACTTAAGAAACTGCTTTTAAGAGATCAAACGACCACAAATATCTTGATAACCTTTATTATGACAATACTTAGATGCGATTACCCAAGGATGATCAATGGATAAAAAATATTGATATTCCATCTAATTGGTTATCCAACCAACAGAGCACCAGCAACCCAAATCTACCAATTAAATTCTTTTTCAATCATTTGTTGCTCAGTGAAGCAAAAGCGCATCGCGTAACTTCTCTTATTACACTGTTCTACAGTACAAAATACCCTGTTCCCTTGATTTCGTGTGTTTTCCTTTACATTCACACACACTCACACATACACACACTCAAATCCACTTTCAATGCTGGACGTAGTTGGGAAACTGTTCGAACGCAGAATTTGAACGGGAAGGCCTTTCTGATCGCCAATTTGGATACAGAAAGAAGCTGAGTACTACTGACGCAATTTCGACAGTCGTAGGCATAGCGCGAGAAGCTATCGAAGGCACCAGGTGGCGCGGCGGACGCAAGAAGAATGCCTTTAATACGGCCAGCTGGCACAGTATTCTTGAAGCGTTGCAGTGGCTTCGAGTATCCGACTACCTCATCAGGATCATATGCGACTACTTCAGGAACAGAGTACTCTTGTATGATACTGCAGCGGGAGAACGGCAACGCAGGATTTCTGGAGGCGTACCGCAAGGATCGGTGCTAGGTCCAACACTATGGAGCGTCATGTACGACGCAGTGTTGCGCCCGCCGCTGATGACATTGTAGTCATCTCAGTCGCTAAACATGTGGGAGAAGTCGAAGCCAATACAAACGCTGCCATCCGCGAGGTTATCTCATGGCTCGGGGAAAACGGGTTAAGTTTGACAGCCCAAAAGACGGAAACGGTGCTAGCAGGAAAAAAGTGGAGTCCGCCACCATTGAAGTTGGAAGCTGCTTGATAAGATCGAAACCTGCCAGCAAGTACCTGGGCCTAGTATTGGACCACAGGTTAAACTTCAAGCAACATCTTGAGTATGTCGGCGAGAAAGCATCCCGGATCTCAACTGCTTTAGCGGGAATGATGTCCAATATTGGCGGACCTCGTCAGCGAAGTAGGATGCTGATCGCAAACGTGGTGAGGTCAGTCATACTCTACGGAGCACCGATATGGGCAGCTGCAATGGAGGTACCCTCGTACAGCCTGGAGTGTTGTGTGCTTTCCGCACCGTCTCTGAGGACGCTGCGCTTGTCCTAGCAGGCATGGCCCCGTTAGATTTACTCGCAAGAGAAGCCTGCAGAAGAGAGGCGCCCCCTGATCGCCGGGAAGGGACTCTCGCACACTGGGAGAGAAGATGGAGAACTGCTACAAACGGACTTACGACCGTGGGTTTGCAGGACGCAGGGGCAAATCGACATGGATGCTTCAAGTCCTACTTGTTTAGGTTTAAGCATGAGACGGATCCTTTTTGCACACACTGTGCAGGGATCCCAAAAGACGCTGAACATGTCCTTTTTGTCTGTCCTAGATTTGCTGCTGAACGGGAAGAGCTAAGGTTAGAGATTGGGAGACCATTCATAGTCAATGACTTGATGGGTATTCTACTTAGCTCGCAAAACAACTGGTCTGCTTTTAGCAACTATGCAGCACAAATAATCATATCCTTGCTTCGCGCTAAAAGACAGCGCAGAATGACTTCAAATCCTAGATAGGAATCTAGTGGAGACTTTCATGACAGCTCCCCTCGTGAAGTAATACTTTGCGATGGTACCGCGAGAGGGAAACGGAGATTAGGGGTGGTTTTAGTGGGTGAGGCAGTCCCAAGTCCCACACTATCCGGCTTACAATGCTTTCCCCCATACAAAAAAAAAAATATAAAATAAAAAATTTTCCAAATCTGAAACAAACTCAATTCGGGTATACACCTACATACATTCAAAAATTTGTGGCTCTAGCTCTTATAGTCTCTGAGATCGACGCGTTCATACGGACAGACGGACGGACAGACAGACGTGGTTAAATCGACTCGGCTATTGATGCTGATCAAGAATATATAAACTTTATAGGGTCGCAAATGCTTCCTTCTACCTGTTACATACTTTTGCACAACTTCATGATCCCATTTTTTTCCTTTTTCAATGGGCACAGGGTATAAACAGAAACAAACGCAGCACAAGCGGTCTCTCACTGAGCCGAACACTTTTTCTCGCACCTCTTGTTTTTCTGTTACGTGACGGCAACTGTTTTGAGCGAGCGCTTACTAAACAACTGTCTGCAAATGAGCAGAGCACAATAAGTGTATGCGAAAAGTGTTTTTATACCCGTTACTCGTAGGGTAAAAGGGTAAACTGAAGTCGTGCAAATGTGTGTAACAGGCAGAAGGACGCATCTCCGACCCCATAAAGTATATATATTATATTCTTGATCAGCATCAACAGCCGAGTCGATATAGACATGTCCGTCTGTCCGTCTGTCTGTATGAACACCTAGATCTTGGAGACTAGAAAACCTAGAGCCACCAAATTTTGTAAGTATACTCCTATTGTCCTTATGCAGATCAAGTTTATTTCAAATTTCGGCCACGCCCCCTCCCGCCCCAACAATAAAAAATGTTGAATAACTCCTACAATTTTGAATATATCAAGATCATATTTTGCAGTGTAGTGAATGTGCTTAATATATACAATCTCTAAAAGTTTCATAAAGATCGGATAATAAATGGCAGAGTTAAAAAGGTTATAAAAAATTTTGCATACTTTTGGCGCTACATGAGTTTTGTCCCACATAATGTTGAAATGGTCACATTAATGTTAATGCTCTGTTAATTAACATAGGGAAATGCTATTTAACACGATTTGCCCTGAGTAACGGGTTTATCAAAGTCGGGCAGGACCGACTTTAACTTACGCTCTCGTATGTTTTATTTTGTTTTGTGCGTTTGTTAGGCTGTTTGTATGTGTGACGATCGTTAAACAAAGAAGTACAACTTTCATGCTCTCTTTTCACCTGCAAGCACCTGAGCCTTCGACTTCCTTTTGCAATGGTAACGCCGAAAATCTCAGGGGTTTCAACCGTTTCCGTTTGGGGTGACGTCATCAGCTGCCTTCGACTTAAGAAATTTCTTACTTTCTCAGTACTGCAGATGTGCTGCCAAGCCCCTAAGGTTTGCATGTCGTGAAATTTCATGCCACCAGATGTATTGAGATTTCTCTACACATTCTGCAAAGTCCGACTGGGAACACACAGACACGAATACATTGGTAAAAAACAGTTTGGAAATTTGCTCTCGGCAAAAGTGTCAGTGAAAGACGGGAGAGGAACAGGAACGAAAAGAAGGTTTTTGCTCCGAGAGCAACAGAATTGAGCAAAAACAGAACTGAAACTGTCTTTCGCTCTCTGTTTTCTTTGTGTCCGTAACCAAACTGTTTTTCGCCTACACGTTGAAAATGTTGAGAGTTTTTTGCTAGTTCTGCTTTTTACTGTACGAATAACGGGTATAAAAAGGAGACCCTGCAGTATGCGCCAATCGCCTTCATTTTGTATCTTAGAACGTCTAAACCGTGGCAAACTGAGACTTATCAGATCAGATATTCACATTGAGACAAATACTGGAGAAAACCCATGAGACGGAAATCAAAACCTACCATCTTTTTGTTGATTATAAATCCGCATTCGACACACCGATAAGGTCAAAGTTCTTTGAAGCCCTGTCTACTTTTGTTATACCAGCAAAGTACGTTCTAATTTGCATGATAACGTTGAGAAGCACACAAAGCTCCGTCAAAATAGGAAAAAGAAGAAGCTCCAGTAAAAAAAAGTGTACAGGCGGAAGGAGAACGAATTAGGGAAAGGAAGAAGTGTAGCACGCACGAAACCAAGATGGGAAGATCAGGTGCTGAAAGACATTGAGGCGCTGTGAACACGCACAAACTCGGTGGCGGGCATTAATTGCAGCGGCCGATACCCCCAAACGGTTGTGATTGAATTATCGGGCCAAATAAGAAGAAGTAAGATGTGGTCGGAGATGCTTCCTTCAATTCGTACAATTTTATAATACCCTTACAGCTTAAGACCCCAGCAACAAAGCATTTTTAATATAGCGATTGCCTTTTGGGTCGGGTTTGCTGCCCTAATGTTCGCTTGATAAGCTGAGAAGTATTAATAAAACCGTTTTTATTATTTTGTGATGATAACAACGCCAAATCAGAACCTTGGCCTTCCCTGAAGTAGTCGCAGCTGTTTTTGAAAAGCTTTGTGCATTTTTTTGTATAAGCTCAGCCTCATATAGGTATGGGAGTTTTTTGTATTTTTCAATTCAATGGTGAGTTGTAGCTGTAGGTTATATTTAACTTCTCAGCCAACCCTCTATAATGCCTTCAAAGTCTCTATAGGCACACATTATCATTTCCATTTGCCTATTTTTGTTGTTTTTTCTCTGTTCCTTTTTTCGGTTTTTCCAACAGACCCCTTGACAAACTGCAGACATGGCCAATGTGCAATGTGGCTTCGCATCCTCCACGGCGGCACCGTGGTCCCACAGAGAATGCCTCCAGCTCCCCCAAATGCCGGCAACTGTTTAGCAAATTCTTTGGCCAATTTTAATGCTCACCTTCTGTGCATCGCCTTTCCACATTTGTGCGCAACTCAATTGCATTTAAATTGCTCGCTAATCAAAGTGTTCCAACGTGTCACCGTCATTTGCATTTTTGGCCCACAGTGCCGTGATGGCGGCTGTGAATGGCGCTGGACGCTGACCCGGCATTGTTGCTGCCTGGCATTGTCCCCCGATGGGACAGCAGCTAGAGCCGGAGTCTGGCGTTGAAGCTAAAGCTGGAGCCTTGCGTTGTCGTCGTTGTCTGGCCGCAAATCGATGCGCAAATTTTTACAACGCGATGCGGTTAGCAGCCGCTGGTTGAGCATTTGGTTTTTTTTTTATAATTTTTTTAAGGGTACAGATTTCGGGTAGATTTGTTGTGCCATGAGGTTGGAGACTTGGAAAACTAAATTCACCTAAAATACCTCAAATTCGAAAGGAGAAAACGATGGGCTAGTAAAATAATGCCCATTCTATTTTTATGAGTTGAGTTGAGTTTGGCGGTGGACTCATTAAATTTCTCCAACTTATAGTTCTCACATTTTCTTATCTTTTATTCTTGAAAATCATAAATACTAATATGGCTGGGTGCATGTAATAACGCCCGCAGTCATAACACCCACTTGCTTTTTTGTCACTTTTTGTGGGTAACTTCAGTCAAAAATACTAAGGAGTCTTTGTATAGCTTCGAGCACAACATTTTATGGAAGCTCAAGTCGACGATTGGTTTCAAACTGTTCGATTATATAAAAGTATAACTAACTATAGGAATCTAGCAATCAAGTTAACTCACGTAGTTAGAATCCATTTAACCAGCAAGTTTTTTAATCATAATGGTTGAACACTAACAAGTAAGGGAGCTATAGTCGAGTGTCGGGTACAAAATACCCTGTTCCCTTGACTTCTTGTGTTTTCATACACATATAGACACACTCACACACACCAAATCTAAAACAAACTCGATTTGCATCGGGTATACACCTACCACCATTCAAAAATTTGTGGCTCTATCTCTTATAGTCTCTAAGATCGACGCGTTCATACGGACAGACGGACCGACGGACAGACGGACCGACGGACCGACGGACGGACAGGGCTAAATCGACTCGGCTGTTGATGCTGATCAAGAATATAAATACTTTATAGGGTCGCAAGTGTTTCTTTCTACCTGTTACATACTTTTGCACAACTTCATGATCCCCTTTTTCCCATTTTAAATGCAAGGCAACAAGGATGGGCTGGCTCGTTAACGAAAACAACAAGTTGTCCTTGAAAAACAAGGTGCTGATGTACAAAGTAATCCTGGCACCGATCTGAAGACCCACCTGAATAAAATTAGGGTCTTTCAGGCAAAAATGCTCAGACGAATCACTGGTGCAGAGTGGTTCATCAGAACCAAGGACATAGAGAGAGATTGTGGTGTCCCTATGGTCGGCATACCATAAACAGACAAGCCGCACGTTACCTTGACAAGGTAGCATGCCACCCAAACAACCTTGCCAGACGCCTGCTCAGAAGAAGAAGGATAAACGGGATCAGGGCAGCACGGAGACTTCAGAGGATCCATCCCACTGACTTGGCTAACCGAAGGATATAGGCTTACCATTCAAAAAACCCGTCATTTAGTACGAAAAGACTGACATGAAAACATACTTCCCAACGACAAATCACACACAAATTGCATACCTTTATAGCTTTAAAATACAAACCTTGTACATACACAGTCATTACACTACACTATCACATATATATCAATAACAATCTAAATATATAACAAACCTAGTTCTCAAAACCCCTAGAACTAGAACTACACGAAAACAAACACACAACACAACAAATATCTAACATTTAAATCAAAACAAACACTACAACATAAGTTATTTTAAGGAGTAACAATAGCTTGTAAAAACTTAGATGTAATAGGGTCACTAAGCTCAATAAAATTACTTTTTTAAATCACAAAAAAAAAAAAAACCATTTTCAATGGGAACAGGGAATAAAAAACGAGCATTTGCAAGGGTTTTAAAAGTTAGCTTAGCCGAAGTTAGCTTAGCCATCTCGTTTTTTTTTTTGGAAATGCAGTAAGCATTACTCAGTGCGACAAAATACAACTTTTTGTCTGGCCTGAAAACAAGAACAACAAATAGTCAACCTAGAGGCGTCAGGTAGCAACACCACATACCCAGTTTTTCTTGATCACCCTAAGATCGCGTTTTATTGGCACGTTTATACTAGTAACACACAGTTACGTCTGTTGCTGGTTGAAAATAGATGAAAGTTAAAATTTTGAAAAATTCACCAAAGATGAAAGGGTTTACTGCAATGGTTGTACGAAACTCCGGCCTCCAATGGACAAGTGACTTGTACCCCTGCCCATAGAGGTCCATCTCAGAAACTTGATTCAACGGAAATTCACTCGGTAGAAATTTCTAAGATTTTAAATTTGTTTTTATACTGAACCATAAAACGTGTACTTAAAAGATGGTAAAACGCATAGAAAAACAGCGATATGGATTAATATATTTGACCAGGCCCATTATCGAGTCCATACAGGTCATAAACTACACCCAAAAAAATTGATATCAATATCAATTTGATACACGTTGTCTCAAAATAAAACTAAAACTACTATCGACCTTTTAGTATCAATATAATCCTTAAGAGTATCAAAATGATCTTTTGGTTACTAATTGGATACGCAAAAGTATCAATTTGAAACAAACACAATTTTATGAAAATTCGAAATGTCATGCTCGTATGTGAAACGAAGCTAGCTGAGCTGGCAGACCAGTAGGCGTTTGACGATTGACATTAACTGTTTTGATTTAAGTGCAAACACATCGGTTAGTTGATTAAAGTAATCGCTATGTAAAACAATCCCTCAGACGTATTGGGTCCTACGCTATACTCCCTATTCACTCACGCTATGCCCAGAGCCTGTAGCGTTCCGCTTGAAAACCCCGAAGATCTTCTAATTGCAACATTTGCTGATGACACGGCCATACTTGCCCGCAACAAATGCATTTACTCATTTAGCAATTGGGCCGGTAGATGGAATATTGCCAAAAACACGGACAAGTGCGCTTCGGTGACTTATTCCGCCCGTCGTGACACCTGCCCGGGGAGTAATTCTTGCACGGTCAGCTTATGGAGCATAAAGCAGCCCATAAATACCTTGGGGTGACACTGGACAGAAGACTGACCTTTGGACAACATGTCACGACAACAGCTCAGGCAGTGGCTGCCAAAGCACGGCGCATGGGGTGGCTCCTGAACTCCAACAACAAACTGTCATTCAGGAACAAAGTCCTAATCTACAAGGCTATTCTGGCTCCGGTATGGAGATATGGCCTACAAATTTATGGAATCGCGGCGAAGTCTCACCTGAGTAAGATTAGAGTGGTCCAGGTGAAAATCCTTAGACGCATTACGGGAGCTGAATGGTACCTGAGAACCAGGGATATTGAAAAGGACCTTGGAGTTCCCATGGTTGGAGATGTTATCAAAAAACAGGCCGCCACTTACCTTGACAAGCTATCTCACCACCCCAACAAGCTGTCAGGCGGACGGACAGACGGACGGACGGACAGACGGACATGGCTAAATCGACTCGGCTGTTTATGCTGATCAAGAATATATATACTTTATAGGGTCGCAAATGCTTCCTTCTACCTGTTACATACTTTTGCACAACTTCATGATCCCCCTGTTCCCATTTTCAATGGGAACAAGGATTAAAATTTGTAAGGGTTTTAAAGTTAGCATTCGTTTTTTTTGGAAATGCAGTAAGCATTACTCAGTGCGACAAAACTTTTTGCTGGTATAAAAATTGTTGGTGGGCTGTAATGTCGATTCTGGTGGAATTTGAACTTTAAGACATTTTGTTGCGTTTAATGTTTTGCATAGAAACTGGTTCATTCATTAAATTCAGTGCTAAGCCTTCGATATGATTTAATTAGCAACCCTGCGGCTAGCAAAGCGGCCATCTTGAGCTGCTTCCGTTTTTCTTCGGTCTCTCTTTCTTGCTGGCCATTGAGCAGATTGGTCGCATCTGAATTTCTTCTTCAAACCAAAATTTTAGTCGGGCGATAACTTAGCCATCCTTGGATTAAAAGCGAAAGAGAAACTAAAATCGTGCTTGCATTGAGCTGCACAAAACAACGGGACAGCTAGTTTGAAGCTTCAGCAAACAGATTCAATGAAATTCCGTCTTCAATTGGGAGTGGTAAGAGTCGAACAAAACCTTGGTTGCTGCTAGCTGTTGACGTCCATTCTCATTTAGTGTACAGTGTCCCTCGTCAGTTGCCTGAACAGGCTGACGCGATGTTTCTTTACAAAAGTGCAAGGATTTTGCAGCCACCCGCGCACTTTATGAAAAAAGAGTATAATGGTTGTGTACATAAGCGAAAGTAAGCATCTCTGGCCCCATAATATATATATATATTCTTGATCTATCTGTCCATTTGAAAGAACTCTAGCACTTCATACAAAATATTGAAAATCTGTGACAAATTATCATTGAGTTTAAGTTTGAAGTGGTTTTTTGTTTAGTTGAATTTTTGTGAGTTTTCTGTGTAATTGAAGTTTTTGTATATTATTAATTGTGAATATAATACAATATTTGGTAAGTATTGAAAGTGAAACAGTTTCAAAAAACATATAAGCTAAATTAATGCCTATTAATAACAAGTGAACACGTTGTATTGCATTTCCAGTAGTCTGAGGTACAAAAACATTTTTAATGTAGGTAAAAATGTCTCACTCCATTTTCAGAGAGCGATTGCGATTTTTCAGCAGATGATGCTTTGGAAGATCCAGACTTCCTGCCTTCAACAAGCACGAGAAAAAGGCGCTTAATAGGGGAGAGTCCCAAACATCGCACAAAAAAATTGTTTGGAATCGCCAACTGATTTGCAACAGTTAATTTTTAAAAGCGATCTTTATGTGGATGTGGAAATGTTTGAACGACATACTTTTTATATACATATTTAATTTGTAGGTTTCAAAACTCTGAAGACCGGCAAAGTTTCTGGGAAAACGCGAAAATACAGTTTAACGAGAAGCTTCTGCACGCAATTGTTGACTGCGCTTTGCCTGTTTCCATTCTGGGCAAGAAATCGTTCATTGACCTCTTTGAGCATAACGGCTTGAAGGTCATGAGCAGGCAAACAGCCGTAGTCAAACTTACTGACAAATATGCCAATATGCTTGACAAAATCAAAGCACAAATTTCTTCAGCAAGCTATTTTTGTACTACGGCTGTTATTTGGTCAGGAAAGCGCCGTAGCTTTCTTGGTTACACGTGCCATTGGCTAACCGAAAAGTTCGAACGGAAATCGGTTGCGTTAGCATGCAGAAGAATGTTTGGCGTACATTCCTCCGAAAAAGTGGCCGAGATGATCTCGGAAATAAACAGCTCGTTCGGACTTAAAAGCAACATAATTATGACGGTCACTGAAAACGGCTCGAACTTTGTTAAAGCCTTCAAGGATTATGGAATCGAAAATGACGTGGAAGTTCCCGAAAATATAAATGAAGACGATATGCCCATTTTCGAAAATTGTAAGTTTTTTGGCCAAGCATCAGAGGTGTTGTAGCCATACACTTAATTTGCCTGCATCAACGGATTTTGAAAAGATTCTAAAGACGAATCAGCCGCTGTATATCCAGCATAAGATTGTAATATGGAATTGTATTAAGTGTAAAAATTATTTTTTAAAATTTTTTATTGTTCTTTTTCAGGCATTGGACAAATGCACGACACAACGGTCTTTAATTTGCCATCAGCTCTTCAGCTATTTGAGTGATAATGCTAGTTCGGAAGATATATGGCTAAAATATGGCATTTTAAAAGAAGCGTCTATTGCTTTCAACACGCCTTTAACATCTTCGGCTCCTGTAGAGCGTCTGTTTTCATTTGCTGGTACTATAAACAGCCCTAGGCGCCAATCATTGTCTGATTTTTTCATTCGAAAAAATTAGTTTTAATGAAGGCAATCCCTGAATATGTTTAATGTTTGTGTTTAATTTAATTTGCACTTTTGTAAAGAAACATTGTTGTTATTAAATGTGATATTGAAAATAATTTGTTTCTCTCAAAATAGTCGAAATACTGGAAAATAATGGAAAATAATGGAAGATAATGGAAAATAATGGAAACGATTATTTTCCAATTATTTTTATTTTTAATAAGTTATGGTAATTTTCCATTATTTTTGATTATTTTTAATCGTAATCATTAAATAATCATAAATTTTTCACCAGCCAACTATACAATCACTACGACTATTTTCCAAAAATAATTTAATTGATTAGTAATTCTAATAACAACTTAACAGGTATGCTATTATCCAAGGGAGCCCCTGATATTGTCTGTTGGAATACTCTAGTTGGTTCTTTTTCCTGAATAGCTTCGTTCCGTTCTGGCCCGCCTGTCTTTACATATATGTCAGTGTGGCAGCAGCATATGTGGAAGTGGCAACAGCAGAAGGGTACATTGTCGTCACCCAGGAGTTTTGTTATTTTCCTCAATCGCACTCTTAGGAATTTGGCGACTTTACTGTGATCACCTCCGTTCATTTGGAGGCGGCCAAAGCGGTTCCTGTTCTTTGCGTGATTCTGGCCACAGGAGAGCAACTTGGCCCAGACAACGTTACACCTCGCCGTACGCCCCACAAAGGTGTCGCAGGCGTTTTAAGCAGCTTCAGTGACCAGTGATCCTCTTGAACGGCGTATGTATATGTATGGTCGTACCTGAATGGCGGACGGAGAGTTGGGAAATGTCTAGCTTGTAAAGGAGAATTCGAATGGAGTTTGCTTAGTTAATCGAGGTGCCATATATCTAGTTTACGAATTGTAATCGAGTTTGTGTTTTTGTGCGAAGCCTAGAAGTAACCATCTAAGAAATGTTTAAGTTCTCTTTCTCTAGTATTTCCTCAAAATGATTTATCGAAGTTTGACAAATGTTCATTTACCTAAACTATCCTAATTAGTTCAAATATGTTTTCTTTCTTTCGATGGAACCAATTCGTATTTGCTTGTTCACCAAACGTTTTAGTTAATTAGAGATAAAATTGTTTGCATATATTTTAAATATCACAAGAAAAGAAAGTTTGGAACTTAAACTTTTGATTTTTCTTTTCCTTTGGTAAATATTGTTTAACTGAAATCATGAAGAATACCGTTGAAGTTTTGGTAAAGTTTTAAAATAAACTTGTTAAGTGGATATGAACTGTGAATATTTACTGTAATCTGATTTTGTGGGACAGTGATATGAGTTTTAAGTGTATTGATCGGTCGTCTAAGGGATTCATGATTAAATTTAGCTACCATGGATCAAGGTTGGGAGGGTAAAGACGCTCGCCTCTCACAATCATCAGAGAGTACCAAAACAGATTTTCTTTGAGTTTATCCGAAACATCCTCCATCTTTTGTTCTGTTCATTCTTATAAATTGTTAAATTTAGTTAATTAAGGGACCCTATAAATATAAAATTGTGTGTGACGTCTGATTATCATGATGGCCACGAACCCTGCAGCCGATTGACTACTAGCCCAGTCAATAGGTCCCGCCCAGCCAACATGCGATCAGATTGTAAGCCTTGGTTACTTGTGAAGCGGCATTTGCATTCTTTTGCAACCATTCATTAAAAGGTTTAGTTACCTTTTTTATAATTTAAATAAGTTTTGGGTAATAGCCGGCTCCAGGTCGTGTTGTTTGTAGCGTGCTTTAAATGTAAAAAATAGGGGAAAGTTAACTTTGGCTCGGCCGAAGTTTTGAATACCCTTCCAGTTTGTTTTTCTAAATAAGACTACATTTCGGACCTTATTTTTCTATGGGAGCTATACTATATAGATGTCCGATTTCGACCAAACTTAGTGCAATACTGGAAAAGCATAACAAACTGTTAGTTACGAAATTTGGAGGCGATCCCAATTAAAACAAACAAGTTTTTTCACTAGAACTTCTTTTTCGACCAATCATTCATACTGCAGCTATATGTTATAGTCATTCGTTTTTGACAAAACTTTGTAGATTTGTGTAAAAAAATATAAACTAAATATATGCCAACGTAAGAGACGTTTCCATTAAAAACAAAAAAGCTTTTCTCACAAGAACTTGTTTTTCGACCGATCGTTCCTATGGGAGCTATATGCTATAGTCATTTTTGACCAAGCTGGAAAGTTTCAAAAGCAAAAATTCAGAAAAATGCAAATCTTATTTAACAAGTACGGTCCAATTTTAATGTTGAAGATATTTCATGCAAATGTTACCGACCGCCCAAAGTCCATCTTAGTCCAATTTTGGCATCTCTCCAACATTCGGCCGGTATCTCCGAAAAAATGCTTCAATGTTGCCAATGCGTCAATTGAAGCGGGCTTCGAAGACAGGCTTTAACATAGCCCCACAAAAAAGTCTAAAGGCGTAAACGCAGTACCGGGAAAAAGTTACGAACCGCCCAAAAGAGGCGGCGGAGGACCGCGAACCACGTCTGCAAGTCAAGCTCTGCATTGGGCAAAAAAGTTGGAATACACGGTAGCGCTCACAAAGTTACGTTACGATTCGCTCATCTGAAGAGACGGTCCAATGGCCAAGCCCAAAACCGCCAAACGGATTTTGGACATGGAGCTCAAGCGGGAATCACAAAATCGACAATTCAACCGCCGCGAAACAATTCGGAAAAAGGGATCCGACCCAAGAGCCCATCAAAAAACACGTTGCGGTGGCGCCCAGCTGTATTTTAAAAGGCACAAATCCCGCAAAATTTTCACGTTGTTGAGTAACAGAGGCCCAAGCGCGCGCACGTCGATAAAGGTCATCAACACCCGAGCGATGGGATCAGGCGGTCAAGCCCACCTGGGGTCTGGGCCCGACCAACACTTAATCACTCTTGAGACGATTCGGTTAATTAGCAGGTGCTCCGACAAATGTGCAGCGTATTTGTACCAAAAGACGTCGTGCAAAGTTTGGTGAGGATAGCTTTAAAACTGACGGAGGATATAACATAGAAACAGACAGAAGGACAGACGGACGGACGGACAGACGAACAGGGATAAATCAACTCAGCTCGTTGTGCTGATCAAGAATATATATACTTTATGTGGTCGGAGATGCTTCCTTCAACGCGTTACAAACATCCGCACAATTTTATAATACCCTCTGCAAGGGTATAATAGTCTCGGGTTAATACATTTGCTCTTGCCTCTAATATCCAAGTTTTATTTTTAAAACTTATTGAAAATGATCTCAAGAAATTGGTTCAAAATATAATTATTGTTTTATTTATCGTATCCCGCATTTAACCTTTTATGCCAACCTTATTGATTTTTTCTTGATTTTTTTTTATATTCTGTACCAGAGGAACACAGAGTATAAGTTTGCGCAAAAGTATGTAACAGGCAGAAGGAAGCATCTCCGACCCTATAAAGTATATATATTCTTGATCAGCATCAACAGCCGAGTCGATCTAGTCTGTTCGTCTGTCTGTCTGTCTGTTCGTATAAATAAACAGATCTCAGAGATAATCTATATATATAAAGAAAGTCGTGTTAGTTACACCACTTATAACTCAAGAACGGCAGAACAGATTTGTGTGAAAATTGGTAGGGAGGTAGCTTAGAGCCAGGAGACGGACATAAGATACTTTTTATCCCGTTCGACAGCGTTCCCGTGTGACTTGACATGAAACTTCAGTCACTATAAACGTGGTTTAACAAAAAAGAATCAGACTTGGAATAACAAAACGCACATGACAGCTATGTAATTGTCGTATAATGACAGCTGTACCAAATATCGTCTCAGTGGCATCCGAGCCAAGGAGCACCTTTTTGCCGCTGAATCGTGAGCTGTTCTCTGGCCTGCAGATTCAACCCCCATTGGTGGCCGCCAAGCAGACACAAGAGCACCCCGCCCGCCCACTCAGTGCCTCAACATCCCACACACTAAGCGAAGAGCATTGCAACAGTGCGACACAAGGAGTGCCCACACATCCTCTTTAAAAAAGAAAACTAACCAATAATTTATCATTTAATTATTTTTTGGCTTTAGTTAGCGACGTAAGTAAACATTTCTATACGTCACTAAGTTAGGTTACACAATTCGTAGCACGTTAGTGCTGACAACCGTCAGTGCTGACACTTTTAGCTTGGGATCATTGTGTTTGTATTTTAGCCGTTTTTCGGCCAGACTCATATTATTTCAAAATTTAGCTATTTTTCTCTGTTTTTCTTTCAATTGCTCAATCTCAATCTATACATCTATATAAAAGTGAAAGTATGTTTGTATGTTTGTCCCTTATGGGCGTCTAAACCGCTGAACCGATCTTCACGAATTTTTCACAGTATGTTCATGTCGATCGGGAAAGTGTCATGGGCTATGTCTTATGTCTGTGAAATGGTCCTAAAACCGCGAAATTTGCAAAATTATACCGTTCATCCGATTGCAATCAAACTTTGGGGAATGAATTGAACGGTTTCTAAGTTGAAGAAATTTTCAGAAAATGGTCAAAAAAACCGAGAAAATTGCAAAATTTGCAGTTAACATTGAGGAATTGTTCGGCGCTGGCCCGGAAAGTTTTCGAAGTGGAAGATATGGGCGGAAAATGGTCAAAGAACCGCTAAATTTACAAAATGTTTGATTTTGATGAAGCTTTGAGGAATGGTTGTACGCTTGCCCGCAAAGGTATCTTAAATGAAGAAATGGGCCGGAAATGGTCAAAAAACCACGAAATTTTTGAAAAAACTATACCGTTCATCGGATTCCCATAAAATTTTGGGCATCGCTTGCCCGCAAAGGTTTCTAAGGTCTAAAAATCGCGAAATTTGCAAAATAATCTTATGAGAATTTATGAAAGCGCTTAGTGCTTATATTACAATGCCGGCGTTGGTAAATGGAAGCTGTTGCGTAACTTGCAAATTTTTGATTTGAGCCTGGATTATTGTGAAGATTTGATAGACGGCAATTGTAGACGGGTAAACAGGAGGTTTTAATCAAACGGTCAAAAAAGTCACAATTTGAATAAAAGTCACGATTTTAGATTATCATGAAGACGTGTATATAGAGAAAAAGATCGCACGGTCCAAAATGTTTATACCGACATGCAGCCTGCACTAGATTGAATATAATCGCTCTCGTAAGAATCATAAGAACCCGGGTGACGCCGGGTATTCAGCTAGTAAGAGATAAAGGTTTGACATGTATGGGACATATGCTTCTTATACTCAATTTTTGCCACGCCCCTTCCCTCCCCCGCAAAATGGAAAAAACGTTATATCTGCCACAGTTTTATAGATAGAAGGTTTGTTTCTTCTGGACATATTTAGTAGTCAGGATTATTTATCGATCCGCCAAAGGTATAGTAAAAATCGGATGAACGGTTGTCGAGTTATAAGGAAAACAGACAATTATGGGCAGCACCGGTCGCAACGGTGATGAGCAGCACTTCACAGGTACAGAGTATGTTAAAGTCGGGCTATTCCTTCTTTTTTTTTTTTTTTAAATTGTATCCTCAGTGATTGTGGCTGAACCGCTGCTCGCCGTCTCTGTTTCTGCTGCTTGGCCATTCATTTTTAATTTTTTATTAAAATATTTATGCAAATATTGACCATATGTCCGGTCTTCGGTTCCTTTGGCAACTGGCTTTAATATTGGAAAAATTTTGCCATATTGGCCGGCAAAAATCAAAAGCGATTTAATTAGTTGAAAGTGTGATACCCCACTGCTGTTTGGTGTCCGTGGTCTCAGATCAGCAGTCACACTGCTTTCCCACTCACTCCATTTCTGACACTTGACTGTTAATTAATGCATGAGTTTTCCAGTGGGCCAGACGACAGACATCAGTCGATCCCTGGTGGTCTGTCGCTGTCGCTCTGCCGCTCCCTTTCCTCTCTTCGATTGCAGCAAGCGCAATTAATTTCATATAAGTTTATTGTCGCCTCTGAACTTCACCTCCCCGCACAACAAATGGACTTAATTACGTGCGCGGAAATCAAGCATTTTCTACAAATTTACGCTCGGTCACGCCCACCGCAAACACCAGCGCCCCTTCCTACAAAATACGCACTCGGCTGTGGTTTGTGCTGCGCTGCCGTTTTTCCATTTGTTTGTATTTCAAATTAATCATACGCAAGCATGAAAAATGGAAGGGCGAGTAGGGAAATAAATCTCTGTTCTACAATTCAGATTCGGTGTAATATTGACAAATTTATGGGACGAAATTGGTTTTCATTGAGATGGGTGTTAGTTTTGGGTAGCTTTAAGAAGGGACTTCAATTAAAGTAGATCCAAAAAACTTTTAAAATTTTCGTTGTAACTAGTCCAATATTTTAAAGCTGATCCTTGTAACGAACTGAACCTTCCATAATTATGACCTCTTTTATTTGAGTTGGAGATAATGCAACTTTTTTTCTTTTCCATGCGTGCTTTGCAACAACATTTGTGCTCCTAGTGCACAGGCAATGGGCACATCTTTTTTATGAAGAATTATCATTTTTGGCCGAAATGTATTTTAAGAACATATTCCAAAATATATCGATTCACACACGACTAACCGTTGGAGAGGCCTGCAACCTCGGTCCACCCTTCGCTTTTTCTGTTGTTGTTCTCGATTGTTGTTCACGTGTGTGTAGAGTTGTAAATGATCCAGACAACTGCCAATTTGCGCATCAATTGTTGAATAATACATGATAATCATAATAAAGCGGGGTGCGAAAGAAAAAACCTGCACAAAAAATAAAATAGTCGTTGGGGGCATCTGGTCGCCCGCCATGCATAAATGAAAATGCGAATCAAAGCGAAACCCAATTGAAATGGTCAATAGCCAATGCCAATCTAGGGACAATCAGGGAATAGGGGAACGCGATGGCAGGAGACTGCCGCATCTCATCAGCAGGATGCTTGGCAAAACGGCGCGCAAATAAATAAATGTAATTGAAGGCAATTATTGACGTTCAACTCAAATTGCAGTTGGTTTCCCGACACCAAGGGAATGGGGTTGGAGAGGCGACCACCGCAGACCAATTGTACATCAAATAAATAGCTAAAAAGCTGAACTCAAATTAAAGCACTAAAGCTGTAAAAAGTGCACAGGAAATAAGGGTAAGTCGAAATAATGGAATGATGATCCGGGATAAGACTAAGTAAATCAGATTAAAGGTTAACATTTTTGATTAATTACTTTCTGTTTGACACACCCAATAAATAAAGTATTTAAGTGAATCATTCAGTCTAGAAAGGGAACTCCTTCGTTTCAAGTTTGTTCGGTCTGAATTAAACAAGGAACTTATTCCTTAATGATACAATTTAAGTGGGTATACTTGGATCGAAAAATTAGCCAAGACTTACAAAGAATTAAGTATAATAAAGATAATTCCACATTTAAATTACAAATCAAAAGACTTGGATAAAAGCACGTTTCGTTATCTCTTTATAAGCTAGGCTGTCAGACGTTGAGAATATTCTCTGAACCCTTCTAATTACATTGCTCAGAGAATGCGCTGAGAGTTGTCAGAGGTACCTACGAGAGTTGATCATACAATTAAAAACAAGTCAAGCTCGACTATAATATACTCTGTACCCACGAAAGTGTATGCTCAGTATAAATTTTGCTGCTGCAGTAGTAGCAGAAAGCAATCATTTTTGGCTCAGAACTTGATCCGATCTTAACCAACCCTTTGGCGGATTCATAACCAATCCTGATTACTTATTACGTCCAGAAGCTACAATCCTTCTATCTGTAAAACTGTCAGAGATATGAGGATTTCTCAAAATTTCGGTGGCGTGGCAAAAAAGAACTTAATCTGCCTGCAAGTATAAGAAGCATTTGTTCCATACATGTCAAACCCCTATCTCTTACTATCTTTGAGATCTGTTTGTTCAAAGCCTACGTTAACAGATCGGATGAACGATAGTCGAGTTATAAGGAAAACAAACAATTATGGGCTATAAGAGGCGAGTTGAAAGGTTAGACCTTAAGTGTAAAGTTGTAATGTAGGAGCTTTGGTTCATGTCCTTACTAAGTGATAAGTAAAGTAGCTTTGGTTTATGTGCATGCTAAGTAATAAGTAGAGTAGCATTTATTTATATGAATGAATCTGTACAGTGGGACACTACAGGGCAGCATGGTCGCAACGGTGATGGACTGCACTTCACTGGTACACAGTATACTAAAGTTGGGCTTGATCGACTTTCCTTCTTGTTTTATTTTCGATTTTATTTATTTAATCGTAAGAAGTAAAATCAACAATTCCGCTTCTGATTTCGTAGTAAAATCAAAAATTTTGGGCTTTTAAAATTAAAGGTGTGGGCCTTTGATTTCAAAATGCTGCCACTGTGCAAAGACTGGTTTGCCACCCCAATAGGCCAAGTTAAGCCAACCAAATGAAATTACCACGACGCGCAAATAATTTAACAAATTTTTTTAATCGAGTTCTCGTATGCAAGTGACTCGTCTGCTCTTTACAAAAGTTCTAATGCGACTAAAGCGTCGCTGGCGACTGCGCTGCTGCGAGTGAGCTTGAGAGAGCGACAGAAAGACTCGAAAATAACTCATGAATATGCTCAAAATGTGATTTATTGAATTATGACTCGAAATAGACTCGCAAAATGATTCGAAAATGAGTCGAAACTGATCAGGGAACGGGTTAAAAACGACTCTACATGAAGTTTCGCGGCTAGGGTACCATTTTCTCCCAACATAAGAATAATTTATGGTCAGAAAACGAGCACATTTTTGATTATTTTAATCTGACCATGGGGTCGAAAATGTTTCGAACTTGATCAAAAATGTTTGCTGGGGAGTTTACTCCAAAATCGCTCTTAAGCTCGGCTCTTTTCTGAGCGCTCCGAACGTTGCTTGCTGGGTGCTAGCATGTGCGATTAAAAGAAGACTCGAAACTTACTCATGCATATGCCCAAAATGTGATTTATTTAAATACGCCTCGAAAAAGACTCGCAAATAAGTTGAAACTGATCAATAGAACGGGTTAAAAATGACTCTTCCAGAAGAGTTGTGGCTAGGGTACCATTTTCTTCCGTCAAAAGTATCATATATGATCAGAATACAAGCGCATTTATAACTAATTACATCAGACCGAGGACTCGAAAAAGCCTCGAATGTGATCAGAAATTTCTTACATTGATTGCTGGGATATAATACATGTAGTCATATAAGTCTTCAGCAATCGCCATTTCAAATTTTCTGTAGTTATTCTTTACCATAATTCAATCTAAGCCAGGAGAGTTTTTTCTCATTAAATATGAAAAACGGGGTGTTGTAAGATGTATGGTACGAATTCTTTTCAATTTCCAAAGTTACCGTAAAGTCCTATCAAAAATCATAATATTTCATAATGTGCCCATAAGAACCACTGAACCGAACCGAAACCGCGGTTCAGTTAGCTTCAAAAACCATGTAATGAACCAAGCCGGCGGTTCAGAAGCAGTGAGAACCACTGAACCGAACCAGTACTTATTTTCAAATGGTTTGCATCCCTGGTAAATACCTAATGTCGAAAGTCGATTAAAAACTAATCCAAAATCATTTTGGAGTTTTATAAACTCGAAAAGATCAACCTCTTCCCTTTCATCTAGTATTAGCTTGGGTTCGCTGTCATCAAATACTGATGAGGGGACAGTGAATCTCTTTGCTTTCTTTTTTAGCGGCGATTTCGATCCAGAGAGTATCTGGGGTGACAAATTTACTTTTGATTCCATTACTTCTATATTTAATTTCGGGACTATTCCCATATCGGATGATGATGTCTTAAAAGCAATCAATGGGGTGTTTCCCACCGGCACCGGACTTCTGAGAGGGGCCCGGAGCCCGGATTTTTGGCGAAAACTTAAGTTAACTATGTACAACATTGGGAAAAACACCCGGGCCAGGAATTTCCTTTCGTCAGACCTGCTATGTGCTGAAATAAAATAAAGAACTCTGCTCCTTCCTCTTCCAGCGCTCCACTAAATGCCTCCATGAAATAAATCGTGACATTGCCATTTTCAATTTAATTCTGCCATGCTCCGGCTTTCTCTTAGTGTTGGAAATTGCAAATTCATTCGATTTAAATTTAACGCGTTCCGAATTTTGCCAGTTTTTGATATCGATAATGTATCATTCCCAACTTCTTTTTTGCATTCCACATATCAGATGCAGCTGATGAGATCCTCTTCAGATAAGATTGTTTAGAAAAATTTGTTATATGTAAAAAATTGTTATAAACTTCAGCAACTCTATCAGTACTATGGACTATCGATAGTTTTATATCGATTTATACCACGAGCAAATTGCAATTTGTTGTTGTCAAGAGCAGTTCTCCTCCATGCTCAATTTCGTGTATTTGTGGGAAAAAATTATTTAAAATACGAGGTGTGTCAAAAAGTATCGCGAATTTTGAATTTTCGCGGGTTACGTATATTCGAATTTCGATTTTTTTGTGGCGTTATGTTGGTACTCATGTCTCTCACTTATGTCGACAAGCTCGGCCATTTTGAATGTTCACTTAATTGTTGAAATCTGCTTTGCTTGCACGTGTTTTGGATCGTCTTCGATTTTTACCTATTCAAAAAAAATGGATCAAAGAACCTGTATCAAATTTTGTGTGAAAAACGAAATTAAGTGCGCGGATGCATTCCGAATGTTGACTGTGGCATACGGAGAAGCTACCTTGGACCGAAGCAACGTTTATCGGTGGTACAAAATGTTCTCAGAAGGCCGAGAAGATGTGAACGACGAAGAGCGTGCCGGACGCCCGAGCACTTCAACAACAGACGAAAAATTAATGAAGTGGAGAAAATGGTATTGGCCAATCGTCGAATCACCGTTAGAGAAGTTGCTAAGGACCTAAACATATCGATTGGCTCGTGCCATTCAATTTTTATCAATGATTTGGGCATGAGACGGGTCGCCGCGAATTTCGTACCAAAATTGCTCAATTGCGACCAAAAACAGCATCGCATGAACATTGCTAATGAGATGTTAAACTCTGTCCGCGACGACCCAAATTTGCTCCAGAGGGTCATAACTGGTGACGAATCGTGGGTTTATGGTTATGATGTGGAAACCAAAGCTCAATCATCTCAATGGAAGCTGCCGCACGAACCAAGACCGAAAAAAGCGCGAAGAGGCCCATGAAAGGACGACGTTACGCTACGCTTGACGAGATAAAGACGGCATCGAAGGAGGAGCTGAACAAGATAAAAAAAAATGATTTTTTGAAGTGCTTCGAAGATTGGAAAAACCGTTGGCACAAGTGTATAAAATCTCATGGGTATTACTTTGAAGGGAACAAAATAGATATTCATGAATAAATAAATAATTTTTGAAAAAACACAGAATTCGCGATACTTATTGAACACACCTCGTATACTCTTCCAGCGAATTGGATAGGTGAGACCGTAAATACAATTCCAAAATGTTAAAGAACTGAATAAAAATGGTTCCTTGTGGTGTCTATTTGAGTTAAACTAAATTTTACATTTAATTTTCATTTCACGGACTCAAAACGGCACAACTTTGCGATTTCCAAATGCGAATTTTTTCAATAAGTTCTCTGAACCTTAAGCTATACGAAGGTCGTGAACCTTCATAAATATCCCGCAATAAAATAGCATCAATTTAATTTTTAATGCTGGTCGTTAAAATTATTCGACTGTATTTGAAATTTGTATCATGTCAGAGTCACCTAAGGTAAGAAGTTTTTGTGAAAGCTACTTACCAAGTTACGTTGAACAGGGATGAAATGCATGATCAACTAGCGGCAATTATCTATAACGCTGAAAATATTTTTGACCCTTGCCTAACAAATCCGAACAGGAAAGTATCTCTCCTATAGGAAGGAAATCTAACAGAATTATTGCAAGAGCTGGGTTCTTATCTCCGAAAAGTCTGGAGAAGAGCAAAGAGAATTGGGGACTAAAGCGGGAAATAATCTCAGTGTTTAAAATTTTTTAGATAGATTTTTGCTGGTCTTAGTTTCGGGGCGCGAAGACGACTTTTTCTGCCCTTATGCCCACACATCGTTCCTTAGCTCTGATCTCCGGTAAAGTTGCTCAAAGATTCCCTCTAAACAGAGTTAAGGAATTAATTCGATTGGGGTTATGCCTGACTTGTCCAACTTTTTTTAATCAATAAAAAAATAAGGTCATAAATTCTCACACAGCTCAATGCGGCAGTCAGTCAAGATAAATAGCCAAAGTGAAATTGTTTCATCCCACGCACATTTACACACACTGCCATTCAGCAAGTAGCCAGTTCCATTTCTATAATTTTAAAAGCCGACTCATAAATATTCAAAAATGGAAGGCGGCACATTATTGTGAGTTTTATATGAGTCGCCCACTACAACAAGGTTCACGCCCACCCAAAAATGCTATTTTCTTTTTTAATAAAAGACTCGCAAGGAGAGACAGAGGAATCAGTATCATTGTGTGCGTGTGTGTGTGTTGGCTTTTGAAAAGTCGGACCATAAAATTGAATAAACCGCATTGAAGCACATTATTTTTTATTAACTGCGAGAGTTGGCACAAACCGGAGAAGGTGCAGAAGATGCCATCGGAGTGCTAAACAAAAATCCAGAGCAGGTTGTCCTTACGGTCATCCCATTGGTATGTGAGCGTGTGTGCGTGTGGGTGTGTGTGTTTCATGTCCTGGGCTTTTGACCGACGTTTGTCAAATAGTCTTTGCAATTTACACACTCAAAAGTTTGGGTTCGGGACTCAGTCTTCCACTCCTCATTTTTTGGTTTTATTTTGCCCTCTTTTGGTTGCAACGTTTGTTGGTTATGGCCGGGAGCAAGGTCCATTGTCCTTTGTGTGTGCGTGTGTGTGTGTGTGTGTGTGTGCACTTGCCTTTCAAGCACCTTATTTATAAGCACTTTTAATGGAGTTTGGCTTATGGGTAGCATGAATGCGGATTGGCGATGAGAGCGTGACACATTGGGCAAGGACTATGAAAGCCGAGATTAAGCTTTTGAGTCAGAAACACTCACACACTGAGTACTGAGCGATGAGAATTGATTACAGAGTTATAAGTATAGAGTGCTGAGTATTGATTACTGTGTAGCGAGAACTCAATACAGTACTCAATGAGAATCGAGATCTGAGCAACAAATACTGTTTACTGATTATCGAGAACTGATTATCGATTACCGAATATCAAGTACCGAGCTCTGAGTAACGAGAACTCTGCATCGAGTACTGAGTATTGAATACTGAGTATCGACTTATTATCCAGAACTATTTATCGAGTAGCGACAGTCGAGTACAGAGATCCGGTAACAGAAGTCAAAATTAATATGGAACCAAAAACGATTTCACCCCAGAAAAAGAACACCGAGAATCCTGTTCTGAGTTCTGAGTATCGAGTACAATGAAGTGAGTATTGAGTACTGCGATCACTGATTATCAAGTATCGCGAACCGAGTACAGGTAACAAATGTACAAATTATTGTGGAACAAAAAACGATTTAGCGATTTCACCTCAGATAAAGAGCACGGAATTAAGTACTGAGTATCGAGACCTGAGCAGGTTATCGAGAACTGTTTGTCGAATACTGAATATCGAGTAATAAGAATCGACTACTGAGCATCGTTATGTGAGACTCGAATACTGAGAATCGAGTATCCAGTACTGATTATCCGGTATCGAGTACCGAGTTAGCAGAGGTCTAATAAAATGTGGAACCAAAAGCGATATAAAGGTCACAGATTATCGAGTACAGAGTATTGAGTACTGAGTATCAAGTAGTTATATCCAGAACAGATTATCGAGTACAGAGAACCTTTATCCAAGATAAAAATTCAAGTGGAACTAAAAAAACGTCGGGCGACTTCACCTCAGCAGATGACATACTTGGTCCCTTTACGAGCCAGATCATTTCCGTTAGCTGCTCCCATCGCTAACCTTACGTCGACCACAAATTTCAGCGCATCCTTCTGCTGCTGGTTGTGTGCTTCAAAATCTGATTACGATTTTTATATGACACTTTGATATGATTTATTTGGTCATTCAGCTTTTCAAAGGCA
Organism: Lordiphosa collinella; assembly: GCA_018904265.1. Lineage (NCBI taxonomy): Eukaryota > Metazoa > Arthropoda > Insecta > Diptera > Drosophilidae > Lordiphosa > Lordiphosa collinella. The sequence continues at coordinate 55,028 of JAEIFV010000965.1, read as the reverse complement.
GGCCTCGAGGCCGCCGACTCTGACTCAGACTCGCTTCGCCTCGCCGAAAGGGTGTCAATGGCTTTTGAAATATCTGCAGAAAAAAATGAAATAAAAAGGACAGACTGAGAACCGAAACCAGCTTCCTACTTGGTGCTTATGGCACGGATAATGTGAGGCTTCAGCCAAGTTATTTGCAACTGCTTGTTGTTGTTGCTGCCGCTGCTGATGCTGTTGGCCATGCAGACGACGTGCCCCTGTAATTGATGACCTTCGCGATACGTTGTCGTCATCCGGCGATCCTTTTTTGGGGCCAGTTTTTATGGCTAGGCACTAAAAATTTCTTTTTTAAATTGAATTTAATGAAAGGCGTGTGCCCAGGGAGCTGGAGGCTTGTGTCACGGTCGCCATATTCAAATGGCATTTCACATTAATTCTAGGCGCGACCCAAGGCAGGTTCCTTGAAGCGCTTTCGTTACACTTTCGCTTGTTCTACATCGTTTGGAAAGTTAATATTTAAAATAGTTTGTGCAAGCTATGGAATCGACCACTTCAAGGCGATTCGGGCTGTCAGAACATCCATTCCCGGCTTCGCCATAAATTCTATTGTACATGCGGAAAAAATAAATAAAAATAAATCGCTCAATGCAAAGTCCAAGTGCTTATCCTGCCCATTTTATTGCCCGTTTTTGCGCTTAAACTTTTTGTTGTTGTACTTTATACTTTTTTTTTATTGCATAAAAAGATTTCGCTCTGCATCGTTATAATAATTATTGCAGGTATTAAGTCAAGTAGCCGCAAAGAGCCCTGTTACGTCGACCTGCGCTCGCCTCTGGTGCGGCCCTTTTTTGTGGTCACATTTTTTTGTGCTGTTGTGCTGTTGCCCTTTTGCCTGCCCCTCTGGTTTTGCATAACAATAATTTCTATATATATATAGAAAAAAGAGAGAGAGAGGGGGAGAGTAAGAGAGGGAGACACTGCGAAACCGCAGCGATTTTCGCGCAACGCGGTTTTTGCCAACACAAACTAAATTGTGTTTAATTAATTTTTTGTTGCATAATTCTGGGGATTAGTTTTTTGGACGCGTTCTCTTTGGTAACAGCAACAACAACAACCATAACAAAATATCAAGCGGTTTTTGGGTTTTACATTCACGGAAGCAACAATTACACCACACACGTGTGCCATTAACAGTTAGTTTGGCATGGCGCAAGTGGGTGAATCAAACAGTTCAAGCAGTTATCAAATCAGTGTCTAATATCCGACTTTTAAATCAAATGGTCACTCTAAATGAAAAGCCTGAATTCACGTCTTAATGATCCACTAAATGGGGAGAGAGACCGAGTGGCACTGCAGGTTTACTTAGCCTAAAGGTCGTAAAAACAGTTGTTGTTCGAAACTAAAAGCAAATAGTTTCAATTTATAACAGCAATAGGCCACATTCAGCAAGCCTGTTTCTCGCTGCCTGAAAAGTTATTCGGCCTTAAAAGCAATGCGCTACAAAATACTCCACAAACAACAACAAAGTAAAGCCAAAAAAGTCTGCTGCGCAATAATGGTGCCCTTCTGATTGATTTTGCTACCCACCGCTGATTTATAACAACAAAAAACCCTCGCTTGTATGCAATTATGCACTCAAACATTTTGATCACCGATGTAACAGCGTTGAGTAAATCTGTCTCACTTTGGGATTCCCAAGCAGTTATGGCATCACTGGCATGGAGAGACGGTTGCTGGACTGACAGTCGACGGGCAAAGATTGCTGATGAAAGACGTTGGTGCGTCTCGAAACAGCTGTTCGTGCTACCAGCCTACTTTTTGGTGTTGTGTGTCCCTTTTTATACCCTGTTCCCATTAAAAATGGGAAAAGGGGGATCATTAAGTTGTGCAAAAGAATGTAACAGGTAGAAGGAAGCATTTGCGACCCTATAAAGAATATATATTCTTGATCAGCACTAACAGCCGAGTCGATTTAGCCATGTCCGTCTGTCCGTCTGTCCGTCCGTCCGTCTGCCCGTATGAACGCGTCGATCTCAGAGACTATAAGAGATAGAGCCACAAAGTAGGTATGCATGTAGGTAGGTTTATTCCAGATTTAAATCGAGTTTGTTTCATATTTGGAAAATTCCTCCCTCTCCCTCCTTTAAGCACAAAAAACTGTCAGAGCCACAATTTTTAAGTTAGACCCTTGAGACTTTATATATATCATGTAAGGCCCAATATCTATCTATTTTGAAAAGATCAAAAAAATCGGACAAAAAACACCGAAGTTATATACGAATCAATTTTCCATGTTGGAGAGAGGGGGGTCTTGCATTGTCAGTTATCGCGCGAGGCCGCATGCGCGCATTCATTTGTGTGTATGTTGGAGTGTGTTATGTGTGAGTGTGTGTGTATGTAAAGGAAAACACACGAAATCAAGGGAACAGGGTATTGTGTAGTCGGGGCACTCGACTACAGCTCCTTTACTTGTTTAGTTTGTTTAAGCAATTTTAAGAAATGCTTCCATTCAAAAACTATTTTGTGAAAAGGTTTCAATTTTTGTCATAAAATAAACATTAGTATTCATTATCATTTCGTTTTTATCCAGTTTCCCAAACCAAAAAGCGGTTCCAATATATCGGCCCGTTGGCCCAGTGCGAATTGGCAAAAGCAAGGCAAAAATTGTGAAATACACTAGTGATGGGAAAGTAAAGTTAGAGATGATTAGGCAACATCGATTGCGATTAAAACAGCAAATATCGACTTAAAGTGTTGCCATGCCATGATATTTTAGGATTAGACTGAGACAGGGAGATGGACAGGGAGACTGGAAGACAGGGAGAGAGACTGGGAGACACCGAGACAGGGAGAGAGACAGTGAGACAAGGAGAGAGACCGAGAGAGAGCCAGAGGCACACAGACACCAGTGTTGCCAACTTTTGTCGAGAAAAAAAAGCTGTTTTTGACGGGACGGAGACGAAAAAAAGCTATTGAAAAAGCTGAAAAAAGCATATCTTTTCATATTATCCGTAATTTTATAATTATTATATATTGAAAGTATCTCTGATTGATACGTTCCTCGCCCTCATCCTTGTCGTAGGCCTCGGTAAGTCCTAAAAGGTAACTTTGCCGTTGTTCTTCCACTTCACTAAATGTGTCATTATATTGACACTCCTTTTTCCCTAATATCTTCTACGAAAATTTTTCCGAAATGGGAACAATGCAACACTTTGTTTTTTGCTTGAAAAACTGTGAAAACCGTCAATTTGTTGAAGAAGACTGATATGGTCAGGTAACCTGAGAACAATTATATTGCTTAATACAATTAGGGTATTCAACCCAGTTGAGCTGTGGAGTTGTTGAACTGAGGAATTTTTAAATTTTTACACAAATCGAAAACAAGAAGAATAAAACATAACAATACTACTGACATGTTTATAAAAAATGTAAAATTTCCAAACTCAACAATTCAGTACAACAATTAATATAAATTTTGGCAAAAAATTTCTCAAAATCTTATTTTATCAACATCAGTATCTGGTGAAAAAAGTAATCCATTCTGTAGCGAATTGATAGCCCTCAGATAGATGGCCAGACTCCACGACACTTTTGTTTGAAAACTTTCGTCATTTTTCTCAATCGATCCATAAACTTGGCATGCACTTACAAATGACAGATTGCTGAGCGTTGGAGATTGCAATCAGAGACTTTAAATAACTGAGAGAGTTGAAAAACTATCGATTTACTTATAAGTTTTAACTCAAAAGACTCAAAATCTAAAATAAGCTGAAAAAAAGACAAAATCACTTTATAAAAAGCCAGAATTCCCGCTACCTGCTGTTTTAAAATTTTTCCAGCAATTCAGTTTTTAAAAAAGCCAGATTTGACGGGAAAATAGCGAAACTGGCAACACTGACAGACACACAGACATAGAGACACAGAGAGACTGAGATACAGAGAGACTGAGACAGAGAGACTGCGAGACACAGAGACTAAGAGACAGAAAGACAGAGTGACAGAGAGACAAATAAAGAGAGAGAGACAGACAGAGAGAGTTAGACAGAGAGAGAGACAGACAGAGCGACAGAGAGACAGAAACAGAGAGAGAGTCAGACTGAGAGAGAAAGACAGAGAGAGCGAGAGAAAGAGATCGAGAGGGAGATATTGAGAGAGAGAGAGAGAGGGAGATAAAGATAGATTTAGGTCTCCTACATTAGCCAGAAACACGTCTTTTACTGTGAAATCATTATAGACAACTCAAATGTTCTCTTGGAATTCAATTTATAAATAGAGTTGAAAAGTCACTAAGTTATTCCCCTTAGAAATCAAAATGAATTGGAGTGAAAGTTCGAGGAAAATAAATTTTTGCACTTTAAAAAGCTCTCTATAACAAAATGTTACATTTTTTAAGTAGTAGCAAGACCAAATAGATACTTCATAATGTGATCCAACGCTACGGAGCAAACTTTAAGTTACATCAGAAAGAATCAGACACCAAGATAGGCTTTCAAACAGACTTAAGGACATTTCTGAATGTTATTCTTAAGAACGGGCTTAAAAGGTTCAAGAACGTAGGACTTAGGCTGACTCCTGAACGGAAATAAGTTTTTTGAAATATTTCGGGTTGGCTGCACCTTCAAAAGTCCGAAAATATTACTTTCCGACCTGATTTATGGTATGTCGCGACGATATACTCTAGAAAGGGCTTTAAGAGTTAAGATATGAGGAAATTATTGATTTGACAGAATTTCGGACAATCCAAGAACCTCAACTGAGTTTTTGGCAGTCCGACTACCTTATCTTCAAAAGTTCGGAAAAAATACTAATTTAAGAGTAAACCACTGAACCGAACCGTAACCGCGGTTAAATTGGCTTAAAAAACCATTAATAAACCGAACCGCTGATTTAAAAACTCAGTGAACCACTGAACCGAACCAGTCCTGATTTGCGATTGGTTTGCAAGGCAAGAAGTAAGAACGTTTTGTGACGCGCCATAAAATGTCACGCACAAAATATAAAAATAAAGAATAGTGATTCCGGTTGGTGACCTTTGTGTTGTAACAATGTTGTTTTTGCCGGCTCGAGGTCAGAGGGTATTTTTTGTGCTTCTTTTTTTATTTAAAAACAAGAAAAAATAGGGGAAAGTTAACTTCGGCTCGGCCGAAGTTTTGTATACCCTTGCAGTTTGTTTTTCTAAATAAGACTACTTTTCGGACCTTACTTTTCTATGGGTGCTATACTATTTAGGTGTCCGATTTCGACCAAACTTTGTGCAATCATGGAAAAGCTTTACAAACTGTTAATTACGAAATTTGGAGGCGATCCCAATTAAAACAAAAGGTTTTATTCTCAAGAGCTTCTTTTTAGACCGATCATTCATACTGCAGCTATATGCTATAGTAATCCGATTTTGATAAAACTTTGTAGAAATGTGTTAAAGTATGTAATATAAGAATATGCCAATAAACAGAACGTTTTCATTAAAAACAAAAAAGTTTTCCTCACTCGAATTAGTTTTCCGACCGATAGTTCCTATGGGAGCTATATGCTATAGTCACCGATTTCGACAAAACTTTGTAGAATTGTGTAAAAGTATATAACATAAGTGTATGCCAATGATAAGGACGTTTTCTTAAAAACCAAAAAAGTTTTTCTCACTAGAACAAGTTTTTCGACCGATCGTTCCTAAGGCAGCTATATGCTATTGTCATCCGATTTCGACCAAACTTAGTCAAATCATGGAAAAGGATAGTACACTAAGAAATACGAACTTTGGAGGCGTTTCCATTAAAAACAAAAAAGTTTTTCTCACTAAAACTAGTTTTTCAACCGATTGTTCCTATGGCAGCTATATGCTATAGTCATCCGATCCGGCCGGTTCCGACAAATGTGCAGCGTATATGTACCAAAAGACTTCGTGCAAAGTTTGGTGAGGATAGCTTTAAAACAGACGGAGGAGATAGCATAGAAACAGACAGACGGACAGACGGACAAGGCTAAATCAACTCAGCTCGTCATGCTGATCAAGAATATATATACTTTTTGTGGTCGGAGGTGCTTCCTTCTATGCGTTACAAACATCCGGACAATTTTATAATACCCTTTGCAAGGGTATAATAAAAACACATTCTCCTCTTTCCTTACTCCGATATATTTCGAACCCCATCGGGATTCGTCTTCAGGGAGTGCACAGCGACTGCTTCATCAGCTGTGGAGTTCCAAACTCCACAGAAAGAGGAGAATGTGTTTTTATTTTTAAATAAAAAAGAAGCACAAAAAATACCCCCTGACCTCGAGCCGGCAAAAACAACATTGTTAAAAATAAAGATACTAACCAACACGTCGTCAACGGACATGTTTGAATTCAAATAAGGCGCCGAACTCCAGTTATCGATAGTTATCGATATACAATCAAGCAGAGCGGCCGCTATATAAACAGAGCATTCGCCACTGAAGACTTTACTTCTCGTTCGGAGCTCGCAGTGTGCAGAGGTAAGTCCATCAAGTTAGTAGTCTAAGAGAGCGCCGTCATCTGTCTGCTCATCTTCTCCAGAACTGACTAACCCGTTCGTGGTCTCGGAGTGCGCCGTCATCTGTCCACCAACCTAATCATTTCCAGAACCCGCTAACCCCAATCCTCTCCAAGATTCACCCAATCCTCTAGTGGTCTCAGAGTGCGCTGTCATCTGTCCGCTAACCCCAATTCTCTCCAGGATTCTTCCAATCCTCCAGTGGTCTCAGAGTGCGCTGTCATCTGTCCGCTAAACCCAATCTTCTCCAGGATTATTATTATTACTAGGTAAATTTATGTATACATAAATCAGCATTATTTATCGATTAGAAGAATTGCATATTGATCAAAAGAAAGACTCGACCAAAAGTTGACTTATCATTATTTAAACAGAATTCTTAAATTTGCATCTTACTTTTAAAGCAGCTCTCGCAAAAGTATTAGAGAGCAAAGAATTTTTGTCAGTTTCGTCTTTTATTTCGTAGGCCAACTATTTGTGTGTTTGCGTGTGTATGTGTGTGTGTGTGTGAGTTTGACTGCAGCAACTTTTCTTTAATAAAATTTTAGCCTGTCTTGACTTTTCTCTCCCTTTCTTTGGCCGCATTCGTTTTGCGGCCATGTGACACGCACACAGACACAATGCAATGTTGGCGGCTGCAGACTGTCATTTGTTTACTTGTGTAAACTTTAATTAAATTCCAAAAAGACAAAGACAACAACAACAACAACAACTGAAACCAACAACTGATGCTGTTGCAGCCACAGCTGCTGCTGCTGCTGCTCTCACTCTCTCGCTTTGCATACTTTTAGGCGCACATTGCATTGCAATTGCAATTGCCGTCTGCCAATTGCCATAATTATGGGCAAAGCATTCTGCTGGAGGAGTTGGGGAGAGATCCTGTTCCAGTTGGGCCACATCTGCCATTCCTACCGAACAATGTCGAAAGTATTAGAACAATTGTCGATGGCAATGCATGCAAATCGACATGGCAGCTGCTGCCACCAAAACTCCACTGTACGGTGCAGCTGCAGCCTGAACCAGTGTCAAATTTGGAGCCCTGGTAACCATGACTGCCCGTTGGCCAATTTGGCAGGTTTCATCTTGCCCAGTTGTTCGCGAAATTGATGGATTGTGTAGGCTAAAACTGTTTACATTTGTTCAAAAAATTCCAAAAAGCCTAATCTCCCAAAATTTAAATTATTTTTACTTTAAAATTTCCACATATGCTGCTTTGCTTTAAACTCTTCACTCACAACTCTATGCGTGGACTTTCGAAACAAATGACAAAGGCAAAACTTTACTTCCTGGCTAGACATAATTTTGGGAGCCCTCTGTGAACTTTTGTGGGATCTCTTCTGTGTCCGCACTCTCTGTATCTTATTTTGGCATAAAAAAGGCAGAAATCCGCAGGCGTTGGCAACCCTGAAAAAATGTAATTTGCCATGCGAACTCAGAGAGAGAGAGAGAAAACTTGTTAGTTGCGTTGTTGTCCACCAACGGCATTGCGCCTGGAGGTCATTTTTGTGCATAGTTCATTACGATTGAACTGCCACAAAGGTCCTTTTCCACACACACATATATACACTCTCACACACTCAGAATGAAAGCAGGAGCAGGAGGCTGCCAGACAATGCGACTCTGCAATGGGAAAACTTTCTGTTTTAGCACAGTTTTAACTTCCTTTTTGTTAATACACTTTGCTTAAAGGTATTGAGCAAATTTGAACACTGCTACGCAAATTCAAATCTATAATTTTGGAATTTTTTTAAGGGTACAAAATTTGTGTGAAAGGGGTTGATTGAGCCAAGGCCAGTGCTTGCTAGGATAGCAAAATCAATAATGCGACTCTTAACCTGACTTTTCAACCAAATTGGGCAGTTAAACATACAAACACTAGTCTTTTTTAGATTTGAATCCAAATTTATTAACAGACTGCCGCAATTACTTTCAAATATTGGCTAAGCAGTGTGACAAACACCTCATCTGGGTCCCAGAGCACTGGGAAAGCGAGGGCAATTGCAAAGCAGTCTCTCTCGCCAGAAAGAGCGCTACCTTAAACCTCAAAGCAAATTGTCTGTAGGTCCATTAAAAACGTGTAGGCTCCTGACATGAAGAAAGCTGACAAATATCGCAGTGCTTGCGGAGAAATAACACTTACAAACTTCACGGATCATCAAGACATACGGATTTCGGATGAATCTAGTCAACACACAGTTTCTATCCAAAATAACTCCTCAGTTTTCTTTAAGAGGCAAACACAGGAGACAAGTACGCCCCTGCCTACGCCACTGATTTCTCTATATACCTAGGATGTACCATAAGACTAGCAACTATCTTCATAGAAAAATAAAATTACGCAACTACGCAAGTCCCCAAGAACATTAGGAGGTAACCATAGAATTTTCTTACCTGTGCGGTACAGCTTAACAGTTTCCATTTCGCTCCGATGCTTATCGGGGGTGACGCAGAAATCTCTAGAGATTTTGCCGTCGCACAGTGTGACTTTTGTCACTCTTAGGATGCCAAAAGTCATAACAGTCAAATAAAAGTAGATATGTCAATGAAATTTTATATTAATAATGTTGAGAACGATACAGCATTGGACACAAAAAAATAGGGCGTGTTCCGCCCACTTTTTCGCCCAATATCCATACAAGGTGTATTTTCAAAATACCATAATTTCTAATTTAATTGTACTTATTGGGGCGGAAAGAATCCTTTACAAGAAACATAAATAACCTTTAATATAAAGTTAAGAAAAATATTCTTGATTTGAGATGATAAATCTATGTTTTTGAAAAAGAAACTTACATTTCATATTAAAAAAACAATCCGAAAATAAAAATAATTAGTCGGAGTCAATATCGTCGCCATATTTCGGTCTGGATAATAAGCTTATAACTTCTTTAAGTAATATTCGTCGCTTTGTCTTTGTCGCTTTTCGCAAACTGCATATAAAGGGGTCTGACGATATGAGTAATCTATGCAACAAATACAAATTACTTTCAGTTCTAAATGTTTTTCTGGTAAAGATTTCTCGATAATTCCTTGCATCTTTGTTTCTGGACTCTTGAGCCTCTTCAGAAAGTTGACCAATAGGAAGAATGGAAGACGCTATTATATCCTTTCCATGAACAATAATTTTATGCACCCTCACTGGCATATTGTACCATGCATATTCTGATAAGTACAAATAAGTACATCATATCCACGAATGCAAAGGAGAAATTCCGAAAGCAAGCATGCTTTCGTCAACTTGTCGTTTCGATAAGGCTTTCAAATTAGATCCGATCCGAAATTTGGTCTTTGACATATTTATCCTCCCTTGTGCAGCACACAATCTTTTTAAACTGTGATCAATTAGAGATTGCAATCCAATCTCAGCATAAGTTTCCGTAACGGTTATTTCAGGGTAGCATAAAGCCTTTGATTTAAATACACAGTTATATGAAGGATATATTTTTTTGCTTATTTCTGAAGTATGCTGCTTGATAAGCTTATAATCATATGTTGAAAGACTTGCTTCAACAATCATCGCAAATGCTTGATCTGGTGACAAACTTTTCATGTTCTCATTAGATAATTGAGTTTTCTTTAATGCGGTGCCTCTTGATGTAGAAGTCACGGACAACTCTTGAAATAATTTTGCAGAATTTCTTTTTCCAGAATTTCCGCTGCCATTAACAATAGGTCGTTATCAGTATTAATCATAAGTTCCTTAGCTTTTCGCTGCTTCGTCCGCTAAGAAGGTTCATAATAGTTTTTTTCAGGCCTACCTTGGATTTATCGCGAGATGTTTTTGAACCAACATCAAGAATATAATCAGAAAAGTCCAGATCTTTTGACAACCATTCAGAATTTTGTGGCATAAAACGGCTATTTATTCGAGCAGAATGTTTCCATTTTAAACGAATGTCAAAAGCAAGTTTGATCACAAACTTTTTAATTTTTGGTGGTCCACATCTCTAACTATTCTGCAAATGTGATTATATACGGCATCATTACTGTCTTCTTCTTGCTCGTGAGCCAAACATCAAAGAGCGCAATTCTTGAAACTGCAATAGTTGTTTTGCGAAAAATTATTGCCGAATCTGAAAGTATATATATAAATCTTCAATCTGCATATATTTATTTAACAGAATTCTACAGAATCATGTAAGTTTTTCTCCATCGAAAAACAACCATTTTTTAATATCACTCAATTTTTAAAGATTGCATATTAAAATAAATATAAAATATAATGTTAAAGCTTTAGAAAGTTACCAGTTTTCGTAGAAAATGTTCCAAATTTATTTAAGCAAAAAGACTTTTGCAAAAATATTTTGCCAAAAAAGTTATGCCACCGCAAAGTTCAACAAAAAATGCAAACTATAAAAAGATTTACTGCACTTGTCACAGTGACCCAATTTTAATAACTGTTCTCATGTTAATTGTATTTTTTTGTTTTGTTTTGAGTACATATTCGTAATTGTTGAAAATTTTTCTATTATATAGCATAAAGTAATTAAAATCGAAGAACATTTTTTTTTATCTTTTGGCATCCTAAAAGAGACAAAAGTCACACTGTACGTCGGTTGGTTTGCAAATCTCTCAAAAAATCCGTCGGAGCCTCAGAACTTCGAGAGATTTTGTTTTCTTTTTCAAAAGTCGGGTTAGAAGGTGTGTGTATAACAGTAATAAAACAGTAATAAATCGCGTAGGTTCGTGAAGTCGATTTAGTTGGTTTGAGTCTTGGGCTGGATTGTGTATTGATTGGTTTGCCAATTGGCACCTAAGAATTGGTTTTCGGTTGGAATGCGTTTTTGAAGAGGTTTCTGTGTCTCCGCCGTACGAGGGCGGTCCCAGAAATAGCCGACCTAACTACTAAAACACAAAAAATTATAATTTTATTTTTTTTTTTCAACATAGGATCCTTTAGGTCGAAACACTTTTTTTCAGCGATGTTCAATAGCTTCGATACCTTTTTTATAATAAGAACTGTGAAGCTCTTCAAATTAGGCAATCACCTCGGACTCCACCTCCTGCCAAATCTTTTTCCTTCGAGCCATTTTTTCTAGTTTGGAAATAAGAAATAATCAGAGGGAGCTAAGTCTGGCGAATAAGGGGCGCGAGGTAGCAATTCAAATTTGAACTCATTAATTTTAGCCATTGCAACGGCAGAGGTGTGAACCGGCGCATTGTCATGATGGAACAGCAAACGCGGCACCCATCTTGCGCATAACTTTTTCATGTCCAATTTTTCGGTCAATATGTGATGTACAGCACTTTTTAAAATGCCTACACATTCAGCTAACTCACGAGCTTTCAATCGCCGGTCACTCAAAACCCTTTTTTAATTTTGGCCACCATTTCTGAAGTGGTCACCTCATTTGGACGCCCATTACGATGTTCATCTTCGCAGCTCAAACGACCTCGCTTAAACTCAGCCACCCAATATTTAATTGTTGTAAACGAGGGAGCAGAATTACGTAAGGTAGAATACAACTCCTTTTTAATATTGGTTGCACTAAGACCTTTTATATGAAAGAATTGTATCACATAACGATGACCAATTTTGTCCATGTTTGCAAATCAATAACAAGCGTTCTCTATTAAAATCGACCAAAAAAAACTGTGCAAGGTAAAGGCACCAAACTTCAAACTTAAGCTTTTAATAGTCGGTACTTCCCCTTTTAATATTTTTTGTGAACATTTTCCAACACTACTGTGCTAGGTCAGCCATTTCTGGGACGGCCCTCGTATTGATTGCTTTGCCAATTGGCACCTAAGAATAGGTTTACGGTTGGAAGAGGTTTCTGTGTCTCCGGCGTATATAAGGATTTGCAGTTGATACTGGCTTTTGCCTAAGCGTTTAGTATCAAAATTATCGCATGTGCCATTTTCTACAAAACTGGCATTTTGATGCAAATTATTAGTGCTAAGTCCTCATATATTATTGCTAACAGATAAAACAGGTCAATTTGATGTGGCAGTGCGGGTTTTTTTTCTGGGCGAAGTTATCGTATGTGCCATACACCATGTAAAGTGGCTGTTCTATGTTACCAGTTGAATCCGTTAAACTAAGTATAAGAAAGTTCTCGTAAATTGCTGGTTTAATTGAACTACAATACGGAAATTTCGATAGTTGTCAGATAAAACCAAGTTAATTTTATCGGGAAGCTTAAGTCATTGAACACAAAAGACAAAATACGACAAAAAAAACTGTTTTACAAAATTTCGTTTTTGGAAACGGAATTCATAGCCTTTTATGAGTTTCATTCATGAATTTAAAACAGACATGTCCTACTTCTTTATGACCTTAGTTGATCTTAAGCATTATTTCTGTACTGAACTCATGGGTGAGCTTCATTGGAAGTACTGTAATGGATTGGAAGTACTAAAATGGCTTGACACAGCCCCAAAGGGACAAAGCCGAGCTTCTCTCATTCTCTTTGCTTGTGCGCTTCTAATTTTCGCACAAGAGAAAAGGACCTACAGTCTAACGCCGAATCCGAATGGCAGTTTGAGTCGCTTTTGCAAGGCTAATTACTACAAAGCTGGCCCCAACCGCAGAGAGGGGAAGTTCTGAAGTCAGTCATAAATTCAGTTATTCCTACTGCTCAAGTCTGAGTTTAGCACTAATAAATTCAGTACTGAGGTGTAGAACTGCAGGGTAACTAAACTACGGTTACGGTTCGGTTAAGTGGTTCAATCTAAACTATACTCATCTAATCTCATGCATATTTTGCCAATTTTGTGACTTTACCGTTTGGTTAATACTTCCTATTTACCCTTTTAAAGGGTGATTTTTTAAGAGCTATAGGAAAGTTTTAAAAAAAAAAACACATAAAATTCAGAAAATGCATGATATCTTTTTTTGAATCGATAGTACGGTCCATAAAATTTTATGTTTGAAGATTATTTCATGCAAATGTTGACCGTGACTGCGCCTCAAATGGTCCATCCATATGTCCAATTTTGGCAAACTCTTTCCAACATTTCGACCGGTATCTCACGAATAAATGCTTCAATGTTGTCTTCCAATGCGTCAATTGAAGAGGGCTTGCATGCTGAGCTTTAACATAGCCACACAAAAAATAGTCTAAAGGCGTTAAATCGCACGATCTAGGCGGCCAATTGACCGGTCCCGAACGTGAAATAAAATGTTCACCAAACTCGCCTCTCAATAAGTCCATTGTTGCGCGTGCTGTGTGGCATGTGGCACCGTCTTGTTGAAACCACATGTCATGCAAGTCAAGCTCTTGCATTTTGGACAAAAAAAAGATGGATATCATCTCACGGTAGCGCTCACCATTCACAGTTACGTTACGATTCGCATCATCTTTGAAGAAGTACGGTCCAATGATGCCACCAGCGGTGACGAATCGATAATTGATTTTCATCATTAACACTGGCCGATACAGCTATTGTTTCAGTTCGCAATCTACGTGGGCGTGTTGGTGGTTTAATGTCCAACAATGTAAATTTGGTGCGAAATTTAGTCACAATAGCCCGAATAGCCGCTTCAGTGGGTCGATTAAACTGACCATAAAATGGAAGAAGCGTGCAATGAACTTTCTTAACAGAGCACGCATTTTGATAATAAAATTCAATAATTTGCAAGCGTTGTTCGTTTGTAAGACGATTCATGGTTAAATTATAGACCAAACTGAAGATGTTTGACAGTGAAACAAAACATGAAACGTGCGTTTGGCAGTGTTGCCAAAAAGATAATAGCTTAAAAATCACCCTTTACAATTGCCGACTATCAAATCATCACAATAATCTAGGCTCAAATCGAAAATTTCGCAATATTTTGGACCGTGTAATCTACAGCGTCCATTTACCACCGTATGCACTGTAATATAAGCATTAAGCGATTTCATCAATACTCAAAAGGACCTTAGATATCTTCGCGGACAAGCGTCCAACCATTGCCCAAAGTTTCATCGCAATCGGATGAACGGTATAGTTTTTAAAATTTCGCCGTTTTTTACCATTTCTCGCCCATTTCTTTAATTTAGAAACCTTCGCGAGCAATCGTCCAACCATTCCCCAAAGTTTTATCACAATAAAACATTTAGCAAATTTCGCGGCTTTTGACCATTTTCCGCTCATTTCTCCTCTTTGGAAACCTTCCCAGGCAAGCGTCGACATTCCCAAAGTTTACCAAAACCGTACATTTGGACCTTTTTCGCAAATTTCTTCATCTTAAAAACCTTCCCGGGCAAGCGATCAACCATTCCCTAAGGATTCATTGCTATCGGATACTGTGAAAAATTCGAGAAGATCGGCTCAGCGGTTTAGACAAGCGGGACAAATATACTGACATACTTTCACTTTTATCTATATGTATTGATCGAATACGTCCATAAGTACTGTCTTTCGACACCATTCCTATTGTTATTGACTCAACAGATATTATAGTTGCTCCATCTTTTGTGAAGCAAGAAGGCATTTCAAACCACGGGGATTCCTGCACAAAAATCTTTGAATCACCCAATACTGCCGTCATTTCCCCATTTATTTAGCCCAGAAAGTGATTCATATTTTTGGTCATCAACAATATGGGTAAAAGCATACCTGTTTCCTTCGACAATTCTAGTAATTGAGTGCTCTAGTAATAGTTACTACCCCCTTATATCAGGGTAGCACCGCAGATCGCAGATCGTTTTCCAGCTTTACACCAGCTCACACGTGTCGCCTTCATGAGCTCTTTTATAGTAATCGATCCGTTCCTCTCGTCTGTGGAGACTTTTCCTGGCCCTGGGATAGGGCAACCAGGAAATACCTGTCACAGAAAATAAGAGTATTCCATCCAATTATTCCAATTTATACACTGTACCAAAGGTACACAGAGAACCTTAAGTTTGTGCAACAGTATTTAACTGGCAGATGGAATCATCTCCGGACCCTATAAAACATATATATATTCTTGATCAGCATCGACAGCCGAGACGAAAATGCCCGATTAACTAAAATATGACATAAAATTTTCAAGTGTATCCACAGGCCCAGTTATGCAGTCATTTCTTTCATTCTTTTGATTACAATGGTAGCCACTTTGTTGCAAGTTTTTGTGTCATAAACTTGCATCATCCTCCCCCTGTCAACCTGATCAAGAATAGCGGTAGCTGGTTATATGGCCCCTGTTGCTTCTGTTGTCTCTGCTGACTTTTTCTTTTGGCCCATAAACTTTAAACTTCTTCTTCTTCATCTGCATCTTCTGTTGCTGATGCTACTTCCTGGCCAGGACACACAAGCGCACACACACACTCACAATGCCTCTCGTCCTCGTCTATCTGCTCTGTCTGTCCTCGACCATTTTGACCGTTAAATGTTGACATTTGTGCATTTCATTGTGTATGACCTTTCGGCGCGCCACAACAACAGCAGGAACAGCAGAGACCAGAATCTGGAGCAGGAGTTGGGGCTCGAAGCTTCACTATTGTCGTCGCTTGTCTACTCATAAACTAAATGTAAATTCCCCGCCCTCCGCAGCAGCACTTTTATTGCAGTGTTTTCAACCCTCCCCACACATCCCCTCATCGGGACACTTGTGACCCCTTAGAACAGTTCTCGACGTGTGGTTGTCCTTATTGTTATTGTTCTGGCTGTATGTGTGTAGTGGCTGTTGTTGTTGTCAACAGGCTGCAGTGCAGCAACAGCAGCTCCTGTTCTATTGTCTCGATTTTGTGTGGCATTTGGAATTTATAAATCTATAAAATGGAAGTTTGTGGCGCGGAAATGGACCAGTTTTGAATTAAGATTCGTTAGTGGAACTTGGTTAAACGACTTAATTTGAAAAGGGATTCTTTTAATGAGAACTAGTTCTGAAATTATTGACTCGGAAGTAAACGCAATTCATAATCCAATTTAAATGGCTTTTTATGCCACATTAAGCATTTTCCCTTTGGCCATCGGTGCAAACCCGCATACACTCCTTTCAACTAAATAACTCGCACATAGAAGCCCTAACTTCCCCTTCACTCTGGTGGCAAAAAATCTTTCACATTTGATTGGCATCATTGATTGAAACAACACGAAGCGTTTTACGAGCCAAATGACTCGCAAAAAAGGTAAAAGTAAACTAGTTTCCTCTTTTTTGAAAACGTTTGCTAAATTATTGAGTGAGTGATTGAGTCACGGAGCGCTGCTCCCCCTTCCGCAACTAATTGGATTTGGTCCCACGGAAGTGTTGTGACAATTGTGACAATTAAGTGGACGCGGCACAAGGCATGCCAATGTCCTGGACAAGGCCACTTTACGAAGTTCATTGCACCCCCAAGGGCTAAACACAATGGCAGGCAACAGCGGTAGAGGGACGACTCCGAGGACAATGTTATGCGGCATAATTCACATAAATTATGCAATTTATACGCGACGTATGCTAAGCCTCTGAATGGACAGGACAATGCAAATGATATGAGCGGAGCAGGAGAACAGCAGCACGGAAGGGGGGTTTCAGTGGAGAAGTTCACTAAGAACTCTGCAAAGAAATATGTAACAAGTTGTCGTTGCTGATTTCATATGCATACCAGAAGGGGTAAGAAGTGCCAGCGGTTTATTTTATACAATCGCATGATGACAATTGTCGTAGTGGGAAGCGGAGCTAAGATGTGTTACAGTTTAGAAATGTCAACGTCTGCCCCATTAGAAAGTGAATATAGAGTAGTTTAGAGGGTGGGCATGGAATGTTTCGTAGGGGTAAGACCCTAGCGCAAAAATCCCTAAGCCGTAAAGTATTAGCAGACAAACAGACAGACAGTCAGACAAAGACTGCAGTCGAAGAAAGGAAACAAAGCTGACAAAACCCCTCAGAGATATTAATAGAAATAAGAAAATTGTGTGTGGTTTTACTTTCAGTTCATAAGCGTCAAGTGGAAGTTTCTTTTTGTGAGTTTGTCTTAGTTAAACTCAAATTAAGTTATTTAATTTCGAACAAAGCATTTGATCTTTAATTTTCCAAGAAACAAAAACAAACAAAATGGGCGCATTCAACCAAATATTTCGATCCCTAATCAAAGATATATTTTTAGACAATTTATGTGGACACCTTTTTCTCTTAGATTTTATTTAACTCTTATAATAGAAAGTTTCAAATGAAAATTTTTTATGACTTCTGATCAGTAATCATTATAATTTATGAATGTGCCCAGCATGTCGAGCTGAGTTCATTTAGACTTGTTCATCTGTCCGTCTGTATCTATGCACGAAATCTTTTTGTTCAAACACGCTGCACATTTGTCGGAACCGACAGGATCGGATGGCAATAGCATAAAGCTGTCTTAGGAACGATCGGTCAAAATATTAGTTTAAGTGAGAAAAACTTGTTTGTTTTTAATGGAAACTCCTCCAAATTGTCGTATATACTAGAGTGATATGCTTTTCCACGATTCCACTCAGTTTTATACTTAACATAGCTGTCATAGAAGAGAAATGTCTAAATAGGAGTCTTTTTGGTTTTCAATGGAAATGTCCTGAAAATTTACATTTTTTATTTTGTATGCTTTCATACAATTCTGCAAAGTTCAGGGTGACTATATTATATAGCTGTAATTCTAGTAAGAAAAACTTTTTTGTTTCGATTTAGTATTGACTTCTTTCCTGGACCTTCGGCAGGCATGCTTCTTCTACTAGAGATGATACTGAACTAAAGTCACCGATAGATTTCTCCCCTCCCAGTGTCGATTCGGAGAATTTTACTCGAGGTTTCCTCTCATATGTTCGGTTGAGGGCTTCGTTGTAAGTTGAGGGCTTCTTCGTGGTGCCTCGGCTTAGGGGATTGTAGATCATTACTAGTAGCGTATAGTAAGAATTTCGATAGACAAGTCTTTTGCTAACTGCAGAGAGCGGTATCACTGAGATCAAGGATCCTGTGCCAATAAATAAAACAAATTCGTGTCGTGAGATCGTCAATATGAAGTCGACTTTCATCTTAAGTGGTTTGAAAATGGACGAAACGCTGGCTAATGTTTTGCTGTCATCAACCAGTTTATTAGACGGCCGCTTTATGCGTACATATTTTTGAAACGGGAACGGCCAGTGTGAGTCGCTGAATGTTTTTATAAGAAATTCAATATAAGAAATTAAATATTTTGTTCAAACTTTTTGTATTCTTAAGGTACACATTTAATGAAGGATTACTGAAATTTTTGAAGAAAAATATTGAAAACTCCGATAGTGGTTTTATCATTCGTGTGCGTGTGAATTTCACAAGAATTTGAAATTCCACTTAGACGGGGTCACCACTTTGGCAACTAAGATATCTATTAAGACACTTAGTCGATATAGTATTGATTAATATTATTGTATATAACTGAATTATTACAAGAGTTCTGTTCCAGGGACTTCAGCGGCCATGCTGTTCTAAGGTAACCAATAGATTAGTGTGGCCAGAACCGCCATATGGTTGTGGCGGCTCTGCCCACACTAGTCACGAGCTTCTATCGATAACTACGCAGCTAATCATCTCGAAGAGTTTGAGTAGTGTGTGTGAGAGAAGCGAACGCGAAGCCAGCGCTCGGAGCTGGTTTCTTCCAACAAATTATGTTAAACTATTTAAGTAAATAATAAATACTAATAGTGAATTAAGTACGACCTCTTAATCTCTATAGTGGTGACCCCCTTTTGAACATCAACTCGCGATTTTCTTCAACAATTCGCATCCACCAAAAATTGCGAATTTAAGACACCCACACGGAGCGTGTATCGGCGAAATTTTTCAACGATTGTGAAATTCAGCGACAGCAACGGCTCCACAGATGACTACAAAAACATCTTTGTAGTAGCAGCAGCCGCGAGACATTCCACTGCATGGAACCGGCCACGTTTTTGGCCACAGACACACATACGTACTCGTAGCGTGGACCAACACACACATACGAGGTGTGTTCAAAGGAAAAAATGAATTTTGAATTTTCTCGGGCTGTGTACATTCGATTATCGATATTTTGTTTTAGTCAATTAGCAGTCAATTTCAATAAGTAGTTTGTCTTTTAGAACTGAAAAGGTTAGTCACGTTTTTGTGTGCTCTTCGATAGGCGTTGTTGAATGAAGTCAACGACGATCCGGGTTTGCTCAATCTGGTCATAACTGGTGACGAAGCATCGGTATATGGCTATGACATCGAAACCAAGGCCAATCATCCCAATGGAAGCTGCCAGATGAGACAAGACCGAAAACAAAGCACGCCAAGTTCGTTCAAATTGGAAGGTTTTGCTCACTGTTTTCTTTGATTACAATGGTGTGGTGAATCATGAGTTCCTGCCAAGAGGTCGTACAGTTAATAAGATACTCGTATACTACAAGGAGGTTTTGGAATCGGAATTGTGAAAAAAAACTAATCGTGGATTCTACATCACGATAATGCACCAGCTCACACATCAATGCTTGTTTCTGATTTTTTGTCCAAAAACAACACCGTAATCATGCCACCGTATTCGTCTGATTTGGCTCCTTGCAACTTTTTCCTATTCCCAAAACTGAAGAGACCAATGAGAAGAAAGCGTTTTACCACAATTGATGAGATCAAGTAAGAACCGAAGAACGAGCTAATGTCCATACCGAAAAGAGTGATTCGAGGATTGAAAAAAGCGTTGACACAAGTGAATTATATCCGAAGGCGATTACTTTGAAGGGGACAAAATGGATATTGATGAATAAATAAGTTTTTTTTCAAAAAAATTCAAAATTCACCTCTTCCTTTGAACACACCTCGTACGTACGTATCCAACATCGTTCGTTCCACATCGAGCAACGTGCATGAACAACTGTCTTCTTCCACTCGATCGAATTCCAACAGCCACAAACAACAAGCTAATCCTCGGAACGCTCTTTGTTGGCATTTGCTGCCAGCCTGGGCCATCTACAAGTTCTCGAACAAACGTGCCGGCGCCCACAGTCGTGTAACTAACACGGCTGTCGCCAACGAGCCATCTGCACATCAACCGAATAACAACCGATTCTGGTTCAGTCGTGTCTACTACGCTCACGTCTGTGATCCTGATCGATATACTCCTCATCCGAATCAGCGACAAAGTCCTCATACTAGGCAACGAAAAAGTCCTCATCCGAGGCACATCGATTCTGGTTCAGTCGTTTCCGCTACGCGCCCGTCCGTGAACCTGAACAGCAAAGCCTTCAACCGAAGCGCTCCACGAGAGGTAACTGTTGCCTGAACTAAGGCACACAGCCTCTTCGCCTCACTAAGGCCCCGGCTCTACGAGGTAACTTCGCCTCAACTAATGCAACACGAAGTCCTCGACCAGAGGCGACTTCAACCATCAACCTCGACAGGAGGCAACATCATGCCGGATCAGACGAACTTGCTTATCGACGCTTTCTCGAAGCAACCACCGGCCATCGACGCAACTACGCAAATCTGTTCTCGGTGCACATACTCAGTACTAAGGATTCTGCAGCTTCTACCCATCTTATCTATTCGCTCCCACGCGGTCACTGGAGGAGAAGTACTGTGGAGGCAGCTAATCATCTCGAAGAATTTGAATAGTGTGTGTGAGAGAAGCAAACGCGAAGCCAGCGCTTGGAGCTGGTTTCTTCCAACAAATTATGTTAAGCTATTTTAGTAAATAATGATAATTAATAGTGAATTAAGTAAGACTTCTTAATCTTTATATGGTCACAAAAGAGGCGACATCTATTGGTCAGTTTGCGAAATCACTCAGGTAGCAGAGTTCGAACTTTCATTTAAAGGTATTTCGGTATAACGTTATAACTTAGTTTATTGGAAAAGTAAGAATGCTGCAATAGATCCTTCGGTTTTTTACGAATTGAATACCATTTAGCCAAAAATTCGATTTCGCCAGAACTTTCTAGTTTTAAGTTGAAATGCCTGCAAAGTTTGGATGTCGGGGTTATTTATTTAAAGGGATAAGTTAGTTGTTTATAGAAAACGCGAATGCGTTTTTTCTACCGTCAGTAAGAAATATCTCCAAGAAATCCACCAAAAGTATTCAAAGCTAAATATCCAGTTGGTGAGAAGTCGTTATGTATAACATAAGAACTACGTCAGCATTAAATTATATTAATAAAAACGGGATAAAAAAGAGAATTCAATAAAAATAGTACAAACACCAATTAATAGCCTAAGGAAGCAGTTCCAAGCTTCAATTTCCCTCTCACTCTCTCTATACGAACATTACATCTACATTCTGTCAACTTAAATAGAACTTAGGTCCTGCAGATTGGATATTCTCTTTTATATTCTGGAATGCAAATTATTTGGGCGGCCACTTTGCGTTTACTTACCTCTCAGTCAGTCATTAAGCTAACAACGCTGCGTATGCGTAATAAATAATTGAAATTTTTTACCCCTCGGGCCAAAGGTTAACTACCAGTAAAAAGTGCGAGCAAGAAAGATGAGAAAGAGTTGCTGTAACTTATAAGTGTGTATGTGTGTGTGTGTGTGTGTGTGTGAGTGTTTAGCTTTTGGGCAAGCGAGCGCACCAAAGCGAAAATGAAAATAATTTTCATTGCTCTGGGAGCAGGAGGCAGGGAGCGACAAAGTGAGGAGCAGAGTAATGAACACACTTTTCGCATTTAAGCGTGCAGTCGCACGCTAATGGGACAACAGCTACAACTACGAGCACCAGTACCAGCAAAAGCAACAGCAACAGTTGCCTCCTCCTCATTTTTAATTCCTTGGCACATTTGTGTAACGTGACATGAAATCCATTTGATGTCGCCGTCATCTTCCCCCCCAACATTTGCTCGTCCTGCAGTTGTTAACAAACAAACACGCTTTTCTACTTTTTATTGCTAATTTTTATTTTATTCTCCGAGTTTTTTTTCTTTAATTTTGTTTTTTTTTGTATCTTTGTGCTGTTGCTGCAGCACAGCAAAGCATTTTAACGCGATAACTCCCCTGGCAGTTGAGCTCATAAATTTATAAATGAGCCAGCGACTGTAAAATGCGAAACGAGAAACGAGCCGCGACGAATGCGTTGGGGATAAAACGGGCAGGCGGGGAGGGCAGTGGGGTACAGGAGATTGGCTCGAAAAGCACTCATCTTTTTTTGACGAATTGTTAAATAAAGGCAGATAGCGAAAGAGAGGCGAAGTACCACAACTATGGCTTGCTGTTTGTGCAGATGCTGTCGAAATTCATCATTTGAGCAAATATTTTTTTTTAAATAATTGGTAAATAATAACATTGAAATGGAGAAACTTTTTAAATGGCAAAGACTGGAAAGCTAACTGCCACAGTTTTTCTTCTATGGTAAATTCTTCTATGGTAAGTGGTAGCGATAAGGTCAAAGAGTTTGAACTAACAATTACCCATAAGCTACATGAAAACTTCACGGTCTATTGGTGAGGCGATTCAGTCGCGGTTGAAAAGTCAGAGAGGCTGTCTTGTATTAATCCCCGGGCTGTACCATCTCTACTCTTATTTACCATTAGAACCCCAAGGTAATCACTTAAAGGAAGTGTGAATGCAGTTGCCCACCAACTGCACTATTCATGGGCCCTGTCATAAGTATAAAGACAACATTCCATTCTAACTTCATTCGGGTGTCTAACAGCAAATAAACGAAATTAGAAAGTAGGTCTCACTCATTGCAAGGTACCAAATTAAAAAAAGTCGTTTAAGATATTCAAACTTTAGTATATAAGCGCTATTCCTACTCTTAGGGTAAAAATTGTACATTACACCATAGGTAATTACATATAATCAAATTGTCTAAGAAATATTTGTTCGAAATAATTGAATAAAAGATCTTGTTTAAGTCTGAGCCAATTCTAAGATCGCTAGAAAGTTTCAAGCTTTCTCACTTAGAAACTTTAACCCCAAGCTTTGCAACGACACCCATGAAGTTTGGCTTTCTGTATGTGAGTCCAATTTTGCTCTCATTGCGCTTTGCAGTTTCCCAACGGTTTAAAGTTATGATTGCATGAAATTGGCCTTCTGAAGACAGCTGTAAAGGTCTTCCACGTTCTTTTTCGTGTGTCAATGCATAAGTTGTTCATAGTTGTGAACAAACGCAACATCTTGACCTCGAGCCAGCTAAACTCGTTACTAATTAAAATCAAAGATCTATACATCTATATAAAAGTGAAAGTATGTTTGTATATTAGTATGTTTGTATTTTTGTATTTTTGTCCCTTATGGGCGTCCCAATCTTCACGAATTTTTCACAGTAAGTTCAGGAAAGAGTCATAGGCTATGTCTCATGTCTGTGAAATGGTCCCAAGAACCGCGATATTTGCAAAATTAAACCGTTCATCCGATTGCAATGAAAATTTGGGAATGGTTGAACGCTTGCCCGGGAAGGTTTCTAAGTTGAAAAATTTGCGGAAAACGGTCCAAAAACTGCGAAAATTGCTAAATTTAATTTTTCGCTAAAACTTTGGGAAATTGATCGACGCTTGCCCGGGAAGGTTTCCCAAGTAGAAGAAACCGCGAAATTTGCAAAATGTTCGTTTGTTATAAAACTTTGGAGGATTCTGATTTTAAGAAATGGGCGGGAAAGAGTCCAAAAACCGCGATAATTCAAAAACTATACCGTTCATCCGATTGCGATGAAATTTTGGTCAATGGTTAGACGCTTGGCCGCGAAGGTTTCTAAGGTCCAAAAATCGAGAAATTCGCAAAATCAAAATTTGGGGAATGAATTAAAAAAGCTTGCTCGGGAGGTTTAAGATATTAGCAGAAAATTGTCCAAAAACCGCGAAAATGAAAAAATTTTTGGTTTCGGTAAATCTTTGGATACTGGTTCGACGATTGTACGGAAAGGTTTCCAAGGAGAAGATATGGGCGGAAAATGGTCCAAGAACCGCGAAATTTGCAATATGTTCGATTTTGATGAAGCTTTGAGGAATGGTTGTACGCGCCCGAGATATCTAAATTGAAGAAATGGGCCGGAAATGGTCATAGAACCGCGAAATTTCAAACACTATACCGTTCATCCGATTGCTATAAAACTTTGGGCAACGCTTGCCCGCGAAGGTCTAAGGTCCAAAATCGCGAAATTTGCAAAATAACCTTATGAGTATTTATGAAAGCGCTTAGTGTTTATATTACAATGCCGGCGTTGGTAAATGAAAGCTGTAGATTACACGGTCCAAAATTTTCGATTTGAGCCTGGATTATTGCGAAGATTTGATAAACGGCAATTGTAGACGGGTAAATAGGAAGTATTAACCAAACGGTCAAAAAAGTCACGAAATTTGCAAAATATTTTTGTTTTTAGATAATCATGAAGTCGTTTATATAGAGAAAAGATCGAACGGTCCAAAATGTTTATACCGACATGCAGTTTGCACTAGATTGAATAAAATCGCTCTCTTAAGAATCATAAGAACCCGGGCGAAGCCGGGTATTTAGCTAGTCTATTTCATAAAATAGTCATTATGTAAAACTCATAGTCAACGACTTGGTTTCTTACCTGGTTTGTAAATGTAGCGTTGGAGGAAGCCATTTTTTTTGGCTGCTGCGCCACATTCATTGTCGGAATCATAGCCAGAGCCACGGGATGCAAACAAATCGTGTAAGGCTGGTTCAGTTCATTGATTAACTCTGTTTTTGACGAACGGTTCGGCTTATCATGGCTTTTAAAGACAACTGAGCCGCGTTTCGGTTCGATTCAGTGGTTCAGTCTTAATTTATGTATTATAATGAAGGCCACCTTAAATTTTTCCGATCTCCTCAAATCTGCGAGGAAAGGAATTTGTGAGGCAATTTATGTTCTTGGATGCCGAAAATCTGTCAAATCTCAACCCTTACTTGACTACCCGATATTTTGATGGATTTGATGATTACAAAAACTAATTTCTAGGACCGCCCTTATTTCCGCCGAGTTTAGACTCTGTGCCTAAGGACAACATCCCGAATTTTGCCATAATCTGTTCGGCAAGTTACTTTTTCACAAACTTTCGAAGGTAAGGCAGTCCAAACAGTTTCAAAAATCACAATCCACCGAATCTTAACCCTTTGAGGCGATTCAGAAGTATAGCAATCAGAAATGTCTTTAAATCTGTTCGGAAAGTGATTTTTTTTTACTTTTGATGCTAAACCTTGGTGTGTCATACTATTTGATGTAAAATAAAAATGGGTTCGTTGGGTGCGAACCCTTTATAGAGTATTAGTTCTTGTTTTTAGAGAAATTAGTCCCCGCGTTCTTGTTTGAACCAATTCTATTTGCTCAAATTCTTAAAATATTGAAAACTTTGCCAGAGGAAGCAATTTGCAACTGTAAAACTTTTTGAAATGGTAAAGCTCACGTTAAGTGTCTTTTTACCGAACTTTTGCTTCAATATTTGAAATATTCAGCTGTGCTCCTATTTTCACCTTACCTTTGCGACTTAAGCACATGAACATTTGAATTTTCAACACATACTCGTTGCTTTATATCGAAACTGGCACTTATATCTGTGGTTACTAGATGAAGTCAACAAAATTTGAAAATATTTTACGAATTGAAAACGGCAACCCATTTATTTGTGATTTAAAATCGTACAATTGTACTAGCTTATCCACTTTCCATAGAGCTTTTTATCATACACATATATACAATTTGAAAGTGAAATTCATGCGTTTACATTTCCAAATCGTTAAAGTAAGGTGAATGATAATGGTTTCTAATATGTGATTTTTCGACCATTTCGAAATTGAATTCCTAGAGATATCTATGAATTCCGTAATGATACCTCTACAAATATGACGTTTAAAAATCGTCACCAAATGGTCATGATTTTTATCCGTTTTTCCGTTCATAAAAATTGAACGGTGGTTATGAAAACAGAAAAGATGTTCATGAAAAAAGTAAATATTTTAAAATTTTAATGATTTTATTTGGGATGAAAGCAAAGAAAACTCGCGAACGGAGAAAAAGAAGGGAATAATAAATTAATGTCCATTTAATTTAGTTGAGTTTGGAACCAAACTGCATTGAAAAAAATATTAAAAAATATAAGCAAAAAAACACCAAAAATAAAAGAAACAAAAAATTAAAAAAAAAAAGAGAAATTTTTTTTTTTTTTTAATGCCTTGAATGGGATTCGAACCCATGACTTTATTTTATTGTTCACTGTCGTTTCGCCAGCGTCACGCGCGACCCAATTGTATCGGTGAGCGTTAAAATGTCCGTCATTCGTGTAGAGTGCCGAGGTCATGAGCTCAAATCCCAAACAAGGTAAGTAAAAAAAAATAATTATAAAATAAATAGAATCTTCTTAGGGGGTTGAAATGTGGAGGGTGGTGTGGTGGAGAGTCTGCGCCCTTCCCCACAAGCCATGATAAATTTTTGTTTTTTTCGACAATGTTCTTGAAACTAGCCCAAAATGTTCTTGAACCAAGCACAAAATGTTCTTGAAACAAGCCCAAATCGATGAGTGAGAAAAAAATTTCATGGCATAATGTGAACATATCTTCATGAATTAAGAAAAAGCGGGCTTAGCAGACTATCGTCACAAAATGGTCACGATTTTGGTACATTTAAAACCGATTTTTTTTTCTGAGTATGAAAGCAGTACACCTGGCTAAAGTTGGATTAAGGTATAGAATCTCGACAGGCCAATAAGACACTGATACAAGTCGATTAGCAAGGAGAGGAGGATTGAGATATTGACATATTAAGAGGTCGGTGGATAATTACACGAGCTGAACGGTCACATGTCTCAAAAGGGTCGGGTGCTACATAAATCCAGCATCGATGAGGACTTATCTTAGCAATACGAATAAAATTCTCAAAGTTTGTACGTCTTGCGACTCGTCATTGAACTGAACCAAGCCGAACCGTTTTTATTTGTGGTTTTCGCATCGGATTTTCGAGGGGACGCCGCACATTGGACGAAATGGGCAATCTGGCGAGAAAAAATTAATAACAAGTGTAAATAAAGAGGTATCGCGATAAAATTGTGAACTAGTTGTCATAAAGATCGGATAATAAATGGCAGAGTTATAAAGGTTATAAAAAACGTTATATACTTTCTGGCGCTACATGCACTATTTGCTCACATTATGTTGAAATGGTCACATTAATATTAATGCTCTGTTAATTAACATAGGGAAAGGCTATTAAACACTAATTGCACTGAGTAACGGGTATATCGAAGTCGGGCAGGACCGACTTTAACTTATGCTCTTTTTGCAAGCTTCACTAATAGGCGCCAAATATTTTATTCTGCAACTGCATTAACATACGTTCGGCTTGAACGCTCCCAGCAGTGAGAATATTGAACGCAAAACGAAGCGGTAAATAAATTAATGGTCAGTAAGGTATCGGTAATCGATAAAAAAATTCAATTTCATTTTGAATTGATGTCGAGACTCGTCTAACGCCCTTTTTGTCACTTGTGAATAGCTGCTCCAACGGCAAAAAAGAAAGGTATTCTTGCGCCGTATTATGACTGGTGATAAAAAAATGGGTTCACACAACGGATAAATGCCCGGATATAAGTCTGTTGGTGTGACCAATTGGGGTGGCCGTGTGGCTCAGTGGCTAGTGTGCGCGACTGCTATACAAGGTTCGATCCCGCCTCGGAACATCTAATGAAAAGTTTTTTCTTTAAATAAACTTTACCCGGTCACCCCTCACTGCCGTTGACGCCAGCTTTGTAGTAATTAGCCATGCAAAAGATTCTCAAACTGCCGCTCGGACTCGGCGTTGAACTGTAGGTCCCTTTCTCTTGTGCGAAAATTAGAAGCGCACAAGCCAAGAGATTGGAAGAGACTCGGCTTTGGATTTTGGGGCTGTGTCTAGCCATTTTAAATTGGGCGTAATGTACTATGAGCTGCTACAACCAGGTGAAACAGTCACAGGCCAACTCTACTGATCTCAATTAATGCATTTGAGCAGTACATTGTATCGCATCAAAAGACGAACTGTTTCAAGAAGGCTTGCCTGAAAGATGAAAGAAAGTAGTGGCTAGCGATGGACTATATTTTGAAAAATGAATATCGGGAATGTTCCAGAAATCTCTAGAGGTTGTCGTATAAACGGGTTTGTTTCGAACTACTATACAACTGCAAAATGCAAGGCTATTAGATTAGATGCCAAAAATTATGAGACTTGAAACTGACTGCTCCAGGGAAACCCCCTATGTAAACAATAAGGCGTCAAACTTGATGAAAAATCCTTTAAAACTTTTTTGTACACCAAGTACTAAGATTCTAGACTCCCGAATATCCTAGCCGAAATAATAATGAGAAATGTTTAGGGATGTTTAGGGTTTGCGAGGTTAAGAGAAATTTTTGCATATCACTCAGAGACAACCAATCGCATTCTGATTGAATAAATATTCGGATCCTACTTAGATATTGTAAATGCTTTGCCGATCTAACTTTCCATTAGCTCATTTTATGCCGATGTTCGATTAGTCGAAAACCAAAATTACCTATTTGGAAAAAAAATTCTCTAGGATCTGGTGAAACCAATTGTTTTGAGACAAAGAATATTCTGGTCACAATTGGAAAAAGTAGCACTAGGAGACCTTAGTACACCAGCAAAAGTGGCTGTCCGAGTAATCGAACAATGGCGGTAGCAGTCAAATTGATTCAGCAAGGAACCTGCTTAGCAGTAAAACTCAATAATATGCACTTTGCCAAATTATTGAACACGATCTTACTTAAAAGATTTATTTGGAAAAAAATTGATACACAAATCCAACACTTGTCACTTGACTATCAAGTCATGTTCAGAAAGCAATGTTCAGAAAAATAATGCAAAATCTGCACATCAAGGATAATGGCGGCTTCCACTGGGTACAGTAAAGAGGTGCAACCGATACCTACGACAAAAACAGGTTATAAATATCCCCAGGCGTCAACTATATATTTTGGACCAATCACCACGAGAAAAGCGTCATTATAATAGACAGCCATTGTAAAGCAAGCCAAATTAAATTCGGACTACAATAGCTTTTTGCGTTACCGAACTATCGCATCTCGATAAGATCAAAACAGTTTTGGTGTACTCATTGGCTAGCTGTTCTAGAATCGGAAATAGAATATCCGTGGAAATATAATTGCCTTGTAAATCAGACCCTAAATCGGCATAAACTCACACAACTAAAATTTCGATTGGAGTTGGCCCTCGTGTTCATCAGAAGATTGTTAATCCCCACCCGACAATCGACCTGGAGAACGGATCCGATTTCGACATTTTCTGGAAATTTTCTCTTACAGAACTATCGAGAACGTGTCCGATTTTGGTTCGTAAAAGTGTTACCTGCCGCTCATTTTGTGACAGCAAAACGTAAGTTCTTAAGGCACGTGTTCGGGTCCATTCTCGTCACTTTCTCTGAATTTAAGTGAAACTTACGTAATTCTCGTAGGTCCAGATGTAGTCAAGCAATTTTAAATCTGCCCCAAGTCTACACAAGGGATGTGTAAAAAGTGTCAGGTGAGCCTACCGTACAGGTCCGGCAACTGAATTCCTGCTTCTTCACATATCTCGAGTCGGAATAAGAGATATATCAGTATATTTTAAATGTTTAGTTAATAGTTTTCTGAAAAAAATTAATTTAAGCAAAAAACTCTCAAATTTGTGCAGCATATTGTTGTATTTGATCTCTGACTTCGTACAGCGCGGCATAAAATGGGTTAATCAGTGTATCCAAGAGTCGACCTCTTTCAATTTAACTCTGTGTCTCGTTATCTTACATTTTCTTGACATTATTTGTTCAACTTTTTGTCACTCATAATTATTTGGGCTGTTTGCTGCAAAAGAACCACTGGCGGAAGCGGAAACAAATGGAATATCAGTCAAAAAAAAAATAAAGAAATTGACTAAAAGCATTGAGGGGCCGCACAATATAAATTTTAATATTTCATTGGTAAACTCATGAATTTGTATTAAGCAACAACAACAAAACAAGGCCAAATTGTAAATTCGCCCTCTCCCTCCGGCTAAACCAATTTCTTCATTTTGGCTTTTTCTATGATTAAATTAACATTTTGTTTATGGTAGTCAATGTGTTAAGCTTGGTTAAGCTTTGTTCTCAAAATGCAATTAGCAAAGTTTTTAAGTGGAAATCTGGTCATAAGGCCAATCAAATGTACGAGCCGAATCATTGAAGCGAGTGTATTGCCTTTTATGAACCGCAAATTTGTGATATTAGTCAAAATGAAAACGAAAGCTTTTGTCGCATTTTGTGCTGACATATTTCTTTGAGGTGGTGTGGAAAACTCTACTCTGGGGTTTCATAAATTTACCAAAAGTTTGTGGGTTTTTGCAGCAAATGAATTGTTTGGAATTTTTCGTTTGATTTTTTTTGATTTACTTAAACCAGTTATAGATGTAGGCCTAAGGATATTTGTTCTTTTATTAAACAATGAAGTACATATTTAATTTATTTTGACCAAATTGCAGTGGCATTTGTTTGTTAGCAGTTTTGTTCGAATTAGTTTAAAAGTGCTTTGAAAAACACTGCAGGTGGGCCCAGCGGTCAAAGATGCTTGTCAAAACAAGCGCCTGCATGTGTTCGTGATTTATTGATAAATGTTGTTTTCAATTTGTTTTCTAATTTCAAAACAATTCCAAATTCGGTCTCCAGTTTGAATATTGTGACTCAATTAAATTAACTTTTTTTCTCAAAATTTTTTAATATTTTATTGCATTGAATTTTAAGCAAAAATTCTTTAGACCATTTGTTCAAATTTGAAAAATCATGCAAATTCTGGCAGTCAGAAACGTGTAAAATTTCTTCAGTTTGTCTAGACCAATTCAACCTAATGGCCTAACATTTAACCCTTGATAACCTCTCACTGATACTATGAGCGAATGGCTTATCCAGAGGCTATAAGTTTGACTTTAGACAAAGCTCTTTAATAATTGTCATTTTGACATTTACAAACATATTTTAAATAAACTTCAATCAATGCCACAGACAAAGGCCCCCAAGCGATGGAAACGATAGACTCTCGCAACAACAATAACAAAATAAAAAAAAAAAAACCTTAAAAGTCAATTTGCCGTAGGCATTGCTAACAAAACATCAAGCGTGATGGGCACACAGACAATGCATATCAAAAAGGCGCCGAAATTTCCATACACAACGGGGCAAAAAAAGGGGCGAAAAATTTCACGCAGCTTAAAAACCGCACTCACGCACAAAATATTTGTGTTTACCTTCCCGGGCCAAGGCAGGATTCGTGCTTGATGTTGTTGCTGTTGTCTGTGCTCGGTAAACAATAAACCAGCCCCAGCCAGACCTCAGCGCAGGCACTAAAAAGCGCCTTATTTACGACGTTTACATGCAATATTTACATGAAATCTCTTACAATAACAGTTATGCCCTTTGATGCGACTACCCGACCCCAGAGCATCGGAGCCCCCAAAGCAACGCAGAGACCAGGCCCAAACAAAAAAGGCCTCAACACTCAATTGTTATTACCAGGCTCGTCTCGTCTTTGCATTGGTTTACTTTGTCCTAGCACTCCATCCCGTTTTATTAATTTGTTCCAAACAAAAAAAAAAATCACATTTATATTCAGGGCTGGAGAATATGGAAAATCAAATATTTCCTCAATAAAATTGTAAAAAAACAAACATTTATTCTTGCTGAAATTTGTAAAACCGTTACCCATTGACCAGCTGGGTATATTATGTCATGCAACAACAGCAAATCAAATTAACAAACAACTTACTAAACATTTTTGTTCAAGTATACAATTTTTGTTGGAAAGATGTTGCATGAAATCGAAATGAACAATGATTGTTGAAGTGTGTGGATTTTTCAGAACTAGAAAATAATTACTCCATTTGTTTGGTCTAAAGAGCTTACAATGCGAATTGAACACTGATCGCATAAAATATAACATTTGGCTTCTTATTTTCTTTCAATGGGAGTCGGGTATTCCTGTTTAAAAGAGCCATTGAGCTTAGGTTAGGTTAGGTTGCGATGGCGATGAAGTCGCCGTCCCATTAAGTCCTTTTCTTAACCATTTACATACTGAGGGGACCTTGCTACTGAACTGAATGAATTATACATACTAGAACTTGAATCTCTAGCCCGGATGTCTCCAACAGGTGTAAGAGGAGTGGTTTACCAAGCATCCTTCTATTCAAAGCGTGGCAATGCTTTAGAAGGTGTTTTACGGAGGAATACGTTTTCCACACATTGCGGCGAGGCAAAGTGTTTTATCTTTTGTATGAAGCTTATTTATATTCATTGGCATCCCTATCGTGCACTTCTCTGAAAGTAGCTTGATGGTGGTACCAGTTCTGGCCAGCTTACGATGTTGCGATATTTAGGCACCCATACAGGGTGTACACTGTATGGTTGAGCAATCTCAATCAGAGATAACCGACATTCAGTAAGCGTTTTAGCTTTATTGGTAGGTGAGTCAAGTGCTTTAAGGGCGGCATGACCTTATAGAGGGAAAACACCGAGAGCCTTGAACTCCATATGAGCACAATCGTTACCAAAAACAGGCCATTAACGATTTTTCTCTCTTGTAGTACAATGTTCTCACTTTAATAACAAGTTTACGAGAACATTTTAATCGCAACTAAGCAAGAAATTTGATTAAGTTTGTTTCAGGCTATAAATGGACTTCACATTCGGGGGGGATCTGAACTAGAGCTGGAGAAACATCGATGGTTATTTTCCACTTTCGATGCAACGGTCTCAATATTTTCCTACTAAGGCCCGTTTTCTCATGTTCCTGTTTTTGCAAATCCAGGTGTAATTTATGCGTTTGCATAGCTCAAGCAAATTCACCAAATCCACCTAGATTTGCAAAAACCAGGAACATGAGAAAACGTCACTAAATGTTCTTGTATGTAATATTTTATTTAATTTAGTGACTTAAAAGATATTGCTTTCAATCGCGGTGGTATTGGAGTGTGTGCATCAGCATGGATATATTTCCGCAAAGTAGTAAGTATCTAAGAAAATTAAAAGTGATGTGTGAAATCACATGTCGGCCAATGTTCCCACAGCGCACTTCATTTTAAATTCATTCTTATGAACATTTTCAATTTTTACAGGTTTTAGTTTGAATGCCATGATTTTGTGGTCGTTATTCATTTCGCACTTAAAAAGTAGTCATATGACCTACTGTGCAGTGTCAAGGATGGCATCTCTCATAGATCTTCGATTTAAAAGGGATGTCTTTAATGTTCCGATCAATGCTGACCGAACTGCCAAAGCACTTGAGCAGGAAATTAACTCATTAATATCCTAAAATATCCATCAACATCTAACGCGACCGCATAATTCAACAGACGATTTTAAGAAACCAAAGTTTTCCTTTCTGTGTTAAAAAATATCAAATAATCCAAAAGCTTACTGAGCAGGTGCCATTATCATTTTTAAGGCAATTCCTGGAAAAATGTCTTCTGTCAGAGGACGATCGATCATACACTCATTTGCTGGAAGGTATTATTTGACAGAGCCCCAAAGGGCAAAAGCCGAGACTTCTCAATCTCTTGGCTTGTGCGCTTCTAATTTTCGCACAAAAGAAAGGGACGTACAGTTTAACGCCGAGTCAGAACGGCAGTTTTGAGAGCTTTTGCATGGCTAAATACTACAAAGCGGGTGTAAAGTTTATTTAAAGAAAAAACTTTTCATTAAGTTCCGGTCGCGCACAAAAACCGCTCAACCACCCGGGAAGGTACATTATCAGACTCTTAAAATTTGAAAAACATCGATGTTGGATCGATGTTTTACTTCCAAATCACATTAATGTTGTATTGCCTTCCCTTTTGTTCATAGCTCGCAAAAAACTGTTAACCATTTTTTCAATGCAACCCGCCTCAGTGAAAAACAGAAACAAACGCAGCACAAACTGTCTCTCACTGAGCGGAACACTTTTTGTCGCACGTCATGTGTTTTCTGTTACGTGTGTTCGGTTGAGCAAATCAAACGAGTCGGTCATCCGACAACAGCCGACAGCAACTGTTTTGAGCAAGCGCTCTCTAAACAACTGTGTTCAAATGAGCAGAACACAATAAGTGTCAGCGAAAAGTGTTTATTGTTTTGTTTTTGTTTTGTGCGTTTGGTAGGCAGTATTTATGTGTGTATTACGAATGTACATAGTTAAGGGGGTCTTCTGATTTTGAGTGCCGAATTCGACACATTTTTTTAAAAAATCGTAGAAAGAAAATGCGTAAAGATTTTCTTAATCTGCTTTTTGTATTTGGTAGGGCAACTTATTAAAAAAAATACAAAATTAAAAAAAAAATAAATTTTTGGGGCGGTTAAGAAGTTCCTGACCTCCAAGAAGCGTCTTTAAAAAAAATCATGTCCAATATTCACACGATTACGGGTGTATAATGCGTCTAAGAAAAAGGAAAAATTTTGAATAGAGGGCGAAGATTTAGCCTATACCGTGGTTTTTGAGACAATGTATGAAAGATTCGTATTTCAAAATTAAAACAATTATGAACTTTTTTATTGTCTTCACGACCCATTTTACGAACGATTAAAATTAATCCAAACGCATTAAAATCACACAGCCAAGTGACGCTCGTTACACAAAGACACACACAGCGCAACACACAACCATATTTACATACGCTAAAAACACTTCGGAAGTATGCTCTCGGCAAAAGCGTCAGTGAATGACTGGGGAGAAACAGGAACGAAAAAAGGGTCTTTACTTTGAGAGCAACAGAAATGAGCAAAAACAGAACTGAAACTGCCTTTCGCTTGCTTTGTTTCGTTATGTCCGTAACCTAACTGTTTTTGATGACACGCTAAAACTGTTGCTTTTGTTAGTTAACAGAGCATTAAGATTAACAAGAACATTTCAACATAATGTAAGCAAACAGAGCAGGGGGGCGCCAAAAAGTTTGCAACATTTTTTATAAATTTTATAACTGTTTATTAGCCGATCTTAATGAAACATTCAGAGATTGTACATATTGGGCACATGCACTTCAATGCAAAATATGAGCTGATATCTTTAAAATTGTAGGAGCTATTTAATATTTTTATTGTGGGGGAGAAAGGGGGCGTATCCAAAATTTGAAATAAACTTAATCTGCGTAGGGACAATGGGAGTCTACATACATTTGGTGGCAGTCATATAGCGATATCGACTCGGCTCTTGATGCTGATCAAGAATATATATACTTTATGGGGGACAGATGCTTCCTTCTGCCTGTTACAAACATTTGCAGGACTTAAGAATACCCTTATTACTCTACGAGTAACGGGTATAAAAATTATGTTTTAATGGACGCTACGGGGTTCTAAAGATTTTGATATTACTCTTGTGCAGTGTTGCCATATAACTTTATATATATATTGTACCTGACGTTGAATTCAAAAGTCTGCTCTGACTTAAACAATATTGGAAGATACCAAATAAAATAATTCATGCTCACCAAGCCAGTTGCCTATTTAGTGGATGAATAATCTTATTCTTATGGGCCATTTTCTCATATTTCTGTCTTTGCAAGTCTAGGTGGGTTTTACGCATTCGCATAGCTTCTGCTCAAAATGAGCAGTGCCAATTCATCAAATCCACCTAGATTTGCAAGAACAGGAAGAAATGAGAAAAGGCTAAGAGGGGAAAAAATGCTGAACCCTGGTTCGGGCCTGCAAACCGGTTCCAGAGATCTGAGCCCCTCCGGACGCGCCAACGAGTTACGGTGACGGAGTGAACGCCTCCCATTTTAGGAGATTTGCCTAGGAATTGATCAATAAATAATATTGCCTTTCGAATGGACTTCAAAAGATATGTCCATTGGGAAGGTTCGAACCTTCTTTTTACCAATAAAACTGAAGAAGATATGACGTGTTTTCTAAATTGCGGGGCGGGAGGCTAAAACTGAAAATAAACTTGATCTGCCTGCAAGTACTAGAAGTTTTTGTCCTATAGACGTCAAACTTCTATCTCTTACACGAACAGATAGACGGACATGGTTATATCGACTCGGCTGTTGATGCTGATCAAGAATATATATACCTTATAGAGTTTGAAATGCTTCCTTTTGGCTGTTACATACTTTTGCCTCTCTGGTACAGAGTATACAAATGAATCAAAAGAAGACATAATGCCAAAATTATTTAAACAACTTTGCAGAGGATTAACATGTGGCGCTTATCAGTAGCGGATGTATGATGGGAGCTAGAGGGGCT
Source organism: Lordiphosa collinella (assembly GCA_018904265.1). Classification (NCBI taxonomy): domain Eukaryota; kingdom Metazoa; phylum Arthropoda; class Insecta; order Diptera; family Drosophilidae; genus Lordiphosa; species Lordiphosa collinella. The sequence goes on along the minus strand of JAEIFV010000965.1, from coordinate 18,522 downwards.
GAAGCCCTCTCCAAAGCCCAAATCTAAATAAACCAGTAGTTTTTAGCCGGCTCGAGGTCAGTTTATTCTCTCGCATATCTTTAAACAGAGGCACACAACACCACAAAGGAGGCTGGTAGATCGTACAGCTGTTTCATAAGGGGCCAACCTCAATCATCAACGATCTTGCCTAAAACTGCAGGCTTACTTAGTATAAAGGTTGTAAAAACACTCACAAAAGTAACAAACCTAAATATTTTTATGCATTTTCTGAAAAATTGTATTACTGTGAATATGCTGCTCCTTGCATATAGTTGGTGAAGTCAGATATTTTGCAGGGACGCAAGCCCGCCGCTAATTCCAATAGCGCTCTCTGCAGACTGACATCAGCTTTCTGATTTCGTTCTTTTGCTTGACAGGCCCGGATGAAGCCACATGTGGAATGCGAAGTCTTTATACACTTCACTAGGGCTTAACCGTTCCTCACAAATTGCGCAATTGGTGGGCAAATGCATTCGCACTTCCTTTTAGAGATAACCTTTGGGTCCAAATGATAAATAAGAGATAGTATAGCCCATTACTAGACAGCTCCATAGCCGGGACTAAAACGGCGAATCAAGAATTCGTCATACTGCTTTTTTATTTTTTTTAATATTGGTAAATTTTTAAATAAAAAAATCGAAATATCCTTGCCAGACCATGTAGCGCAAGACTTGAGAGCGATCTCAACGTGCCGCAGACTTTATTCGTTATGAATTAAACTCGCCATAAACTGCGTAGACGACACAAATGCGAGCAGCAGTCTTTGCCAGTCAAATCTACCCAACACTAGACAGTACCAATACCCTAATTTCTCCATGTCATCACCAACTGCCATAACTGCTTACACAAAGTAATTACACAATTAAGTTAAAATGAGTGTACACATCAATCTAAAAAAGTTGCATACTGTGACAGAGAACTTATATAACGCTAAAAATCAAATGACTTGTCAAATTTCTTAGTTTCTTTACTTCCTCCCCAGGCGTTAAAGTTCTAAACTGAGAACGAATTGCCTCGATTTCAAAAGCGAAAATCCTTGATAAAATTCAAGATCCAATAGATTCTTTTTTTCAAAAGCCTTCGTACTTAAATTACTCAGTTCAACAAATATTGGGACTTCGCTGGCCCTCCATTGAAATTATTACGCTTGACAGAGGGTTTCAAGTTGAATACAAGTCAGTTTTCAGAATTTCTCTAGCACGTCAAGTTTTAGAGAAATCAATGGTCAAAGTTGTTAAAAAGGCATTACTTAAATTCCCTGTTAAGGTACAATATTTTGCTCGAAGCTTTAGTCCATTTCCACTTATTTGTTGACCAAAGTGCAGTTCAGTTTTACACAAGGAATCCGTTTTTAATTAATTAAAAAATTCGTCAGATTTGCCGAAAAAATAAATCACATCACTTCTGTTTTATTTTTCCGGCAGCCCTGACCAAAATGCTGTTGCTTCCACCGTCCGTGTATAATATTTTAGCATTAAAACTGATTTTTCAACACGTACGGCAGCGTAGGCAACGCCTCAAAGCAGGCTACAAATATTGCCGCCGTCGTCGGGCCGCATTCATATGCAAATACATAAAAGGCAAAGCCGGCGAGCAGCGGCTGCGGCGGCCGCACAAAAAAAATATGCATAAAATCGTATCCGCAAAAAGCGCGATGCGCAAATAGCGCGCTTCCTGAAATAATAATTCAAATACTGTGATAAAAATCGACCATAAACTCGCATGCTGTGCCACGCCCCCGCCAACCATGTATGGTTGGTCCCGCCGGCACCTACTTGTTGTTGTTGGCATTGCCGCCCCCTTCTGTGCGTACGTGCGCATATTTCATTCCCTAACGACCCCTTTTAACTGAGAAAATGTGTTTTCGTTACTTTTAGCATCTTTATCAAATAATAATATTACGCCGCACGAACCCAAACGTCGTCGTCGTCGAAAGGACCGCCGAACCCCAAAAAAAGATATTCCTTTTTTTTTTTGTTCATTTCGCCCACTTTGCACTTTGCAAAATGTAGAAAAACAAAAAAAGAATTATTGAAGAAATTGAAATGGAAATAGGGAAATGCAGATCGAAGTTGGGAATACCCTGGGATACTAAAAACAAGGGTTCCCTACTAAGGGAAGTGGACTTTTCGAAGCTATTCAAGAACTTGGTGGTTCTCTGATGAGAAATATGTGAAATAGATTTCTATAAGAACTTCTTTGAAATGAAACTATGTAGCTGATAGAATCACCGGTTCGGTTTCGGTTTGGTTTACAAGTTCAGTTAAAGGTTCGTTTTGGTTTGGTTCAGTTCGATACAAAAAATGTTGCATCAATAATTCTATGCTTCTTAATAAATCTAGTCAGAGTACTCAAGCCAACACTTATAGTTAACAGTATAAAAATAACAGAATTTACAAATTGGATTTTGTCTTCAAGATTTTGCTAAATATAATGAACAACTCGCCACTTTGTATTGCCTTAAAAAAAAGGGTAGCATAAGACAAAGAGGCAACAGCTTCGACACTTTTCCTACCATTTCCTGCTGGGCAGCTGTATGCACACTGTGGGCGTTCTCTTTCAATTGAAAAATTTGCATTCGAAGAATTATGCAAAGCAAGGACCAATAGCAAGCGGCAGGGGATGCAGGTCAAAATAAAAGAAAAACAACAGACAAACAAGTTTGCTCTTTTCTTTACCTTTTCCTTTACATTTTTGTTTTTAATTTTTTTTTTTTGGACCTGGACACACAACAAGCACCATTGAGAAACCATTGAAACCAACGAAGATCAGTTGGTTTTTCTGGCTGGCAACAACATTTTTTCAAGGGTTTTGGCCAGAGCATTATTCTTGGCGGTAATTGAACAACGTGGCGCAATGTTTGGGGCGTAATAAATGTAGAGAACAAATTGGTTTAGAACAAATGCCCTTTTTTCTCTGTCTTTTTGTGTGCCACACGAACGCCCACCAATTGAGAGTTGGGGCGATACAGCTTCATTTTCATTGATGACATTGCGTATACGCCCTGTAAGAGTGTAAGTGTGTGTGTGTGTGTGTGAGTGTATCGTAGATATTTGAATATTATTTGCCGCCTTGGCTTTTATTATGGTTTTGCGGGCTTAAGGCCATAATTTTGCAAATTGACAGCCCAAACATTTTTGGGGTTTTTGATTAGTTTTCCAGAGTTGGCTTGGAAAAGTTCCTCTTATACACCTTCTTATGCATAATTAAGGTCTGCTTGGCCCCAGCTTGGTCTGTAGGCCACAGAAAATGTACATTTTGCATTTGGGTTGATTTTTGGCTTTTGAAATATTTTTACATTTTAAATGCACACAAAATTTTTAATAAAATTGGTTGAGAATGTCAAGAACTTTAAAGGATAAATTAAAACCACAAAGTTGAGAAATAGAAATAAATTTGATGACAATTAAAGTTGTCAAATGCCCCTTAAAAAAACTGGAAATATGTTTTGCAAATAAGCAAGTGCATTTTAAAGAGGGCTTAGAAAGCTCTTTAGAATTGTGTTAAATTTTAAATGGGTCATGGAAACGCACTTGAATAGTACAAAAAAAGCTGTTTAATTTGATGAGAATTTGGCTTTAAGAAAATCTAATTTTGCATAATTCAATAGATATCGAACCTGCAGCGATAAGACTTTAAGAGGAGACTGCAAAATCTTTTTGAACGACTGACTGTTAATAGCTATTACTTGCGCGATGTGCAAGAGACGGCAGATCACGCCGAACATCTAATAAAATTGTCAAGCCATTTTACAGTTTTACAAAATATTTCTACTGTATACACGAGTTAACTTGGCACCTTTTATGGGCACCAACTATGATACAGTGAATAGATGCAGTCAATGAGGTCACAGACTCACAATTTTGGAATTATTGACCTTGTGTGCTGCTGTTACCAAAATGAAATTAATTAAAATCACAGCAACAATTTCATTAAATCAAATTAAAACTGAAAATTCAAACTCCCAACTTTTGACTCATCCGTCAAATGACGTCAAAGACTTACAAACTTATGCGGATGCGCAATGCAGCAAGTGTTTGCACTTCCTTCTATTAATTGTATCTTGGGCACCAACTGTGCTATGTTAATACTGTAGGGAAATTTGGTTAACTCAGTTGAGTTCGACTTGGTGGCTTAAGGTATATTTTACCGTGAGTGTCCAGGAAAGCCGAGCGATAGATAGAAGGCAATCCGTCAATTATGTATGTACTCAGTTGAGATCCAAAATTCTTGTCCCACTTGTTCATGTGAAAATCAAGAAAGATGGTCGGTCAAGCCCGACTATAACATACTCTGTACCTGTGAAGTGCTGCCCATAATTGTTTGTTTTCCTTATAACTCGAATATCGTTCATCCTATCTTTAAAATTCCTTCAGCTGATCGATATTGCGGGGGCGGGAGGGGGCGTGGCCAAAATTGAAAATAAACTTGATCTGCCTGCAAGTATAAGAAACATATGTTCCATACATGTTAAATCTCTATCTCTTACCATCTCTGAGATCTGTTTGTTAATACGGACAGATGGACAGATAGACGGACGGACAGACGGACACTTTTGCACAAACTTAATATACTCTATGTACCTCTGGTACAGAGGAAGTATGTATTGACAGCGGTAGAGTATCGTTACATGCCTCTAAGCACTAACTGTTATCAACAGCACTAGTTCACGGCATCGGAACCTAGGCTTTCTTCGTAAAAGTTTTTTTAAGCTCAAATAAGTTTAAGTTGGAACCATAGCTGTTAAGTTGCGATTACGATTTGTAATCAATTAGATTATTATTAAAAATAATTGTAATGATTATTTAATCCGCCGGTATAAAAATATCTGACTACTAATTGATTACGATTAAAAATAATCAAAAATAATCGGGATTAATGGCGATTAACAAAAAATAATCAAAAATAATCAAAACTAATCAAAAAATAATTTTTTGATTATTTTCAAAAAAATTTTATATTCAGCCTGTATATACAATTAAGACAATATTAGAAAATCGTGCAAAAACAAAAAGAAGCAGTTCTTCTTGCCTTTTACATTCATCTGTACAATTTTAATATACCCTCTGCAAGGGTATACAAATTCAATTGTGTTTCTTCATTTCATTTACAACTATTATTAGTCGTTAGCTATCCCTCATCAAATGAATGTTAGGCATTATTTTATAACTAAAAGCGATTTCTGTACATTGCATTGCGCAGATGCTAACGAAAATTAACACTGCCTTTGGTTTGAACAGCTCAAACATTGTTTTGACCATAACTGACAACGGTTCCAACTTTTTAAAGGCTTTTAAAGATAACGGAGTGGAAAAAAACTTTTTTGAAGATGTAACTGATGACGATATGCCAATTTTTGAAAACGATGAGTGGTTGCCTAAACATCAGAGATGTTGCAGCCATACTCTGAATTTGCTCGCTTCAGCTGATTTTGAAAAAATTTTGAAAAATGTCCAGCCACTATATATCCAGCATAAGATGGTAATTATATTTACAATTTTGTTGACAGTCTTTTTTGTCGAATTTTCATTAATGAATAAATTGAATACTCTTTAATGCTTATGTCCAAAACGCTGGGTTTTTTAATCCTAGAAAGTATATAATTGAATGGCTAATGGATCGAGAATGGCCTAGGTGTGGGCTTCTAAAAGATTGCTTCAGTTACCCTAATCTAATATATTAAAAAAACTTTTGAATAAACTACTTCTCTCAAAACAGCTAGCTTTTATTTTTGCACGATTTTTTTAATATTTTCTTTAGTGTATTTACAGGATGAATATTAAATTTTTGAATAAAATCAAAAATAATCAATAAAAATAATCGGATTATTATACCCTTGCAGAGGGTATTATAAAATTGTCCGGGTGCTTGTAACGCATAGAAGGAAGCATCTCCGACCACATAAAGTATTTATATTCTTGATCAGCACGACGAGCTGAGTTGATTAAGCCCTGTCCGTCTGTCCGTCCGTCTGTTTCTATGCTATCTCCTCCGTCAGTTTTAAAGCTATCCTCACCAAACTTTGCACGAAGTCCTTTGATACAAATACGCTGCACATTTGTCGGAACCGGCCGGATCGGACTACTATAGCATAAAGCTGCCATAGAAACGAACGGTTGAAAAACTAGTCTTAAAGAGAAAAACTTTTTTGTTTTTAATGAAAACGTTCTTATCATTGGCATACACTTATTTTAAACACTTTTACACAATTCTGCAAAGTTTGGTCGAAATCGGATGACTACAGCATATAGCTCCCATAGGAACGATCGGTCGAAAAACTAGTTTTAGTGAGAAAAACTTTTTTTTTAATGAAAACGTCCTTTTTATTGGCATATTCTTATTTTATATACTTTAACATATATCTACAAAGTTTTATCAAAATCGGATAACTATAGCATATAGCTGCAGTATGAATGATCGGTCGAAAAAGTAGTTCTAATGAGAAAAACTTTTTAGTTTTAAATGGGTGCCTTGCTTCATTGCAGTTTCTTATTTTATTTACAGTTTATTATGCTTTTCCATGATTTTTAGTATAGATCCCATAGAAAAGTAAGGTCCAAAAAGTAGTCGTAGAAAATTTTTTTGTTTTCAATGGAAGCTGCAAGGGTATACAAAACTTCGGACGAGCCGAAGTTAGCTTTCCCCTATTTTTCTAACTAAGACTACCTTTTGGACATTACTTTTCTATGGGATCTATACTATATAGATGTCTGATTTCGACCAAACTTGGTAACGTCCAACTTTGAAGGCCGACAACTTTTTGAACTGCCCTCGTACAAAGGAAAATTTTTTTTTATTTAATTCAATATGTTCTTAATACAATAAAAAAAAATGTAAATAACTAAAGGGTGATTTTTCAGCTATTATCTTTTTGGCAACACTGGTTTAAACAGCTCACGCACGTTTCGTGTTTTGTTTCACTGTCAAACATCTTCAGTTTGGTCTATAATTTAGCCATGAGTCGTCTTACAAACGAACAACGCTTGCAAATTATTGAATTTTATTATCAAAATGCGTGCTCTGTTAAGAAAGTTCATCGCGCGCTTCTTCCATTTTATGGTCAGTTTAATCGACCCACTGAAGCAGCTATTCGGGCTATTGTGACTAAATTTCGCACCAAATTTACATTGTTGGACATTAAACCACCAACACGCTTACGTAGAGTGCGAACTGAAGAAAATATCGCAGCTGTATCGGCCAGTGTTAATGATGACCATCAATTATCGATTCGTCGCCGTTCGCAGCAATTGGGCCTCTGTTATTCAACAACGTGGAAAATTTTGCGGAAGGATTTAGGTGTGAAGCCTTTCAAAATACAGCTGGTGCAAGAATTGAAGCCGAACGACCTACCGTTACTTAGAATTTTTGGTGAATGGGCTCTTGGAAAGTTGGCCGAAGAACCACTTTTTCACCGAAAAATTGTGTTCAGCGACGAAGCTCATTTTTGGCTCAATGGGTACGCAGAATTGTCGATTTTGGAGTGAATATCAGACAGAAGCATTGCAAGAGCTACCAATGGATCCAGAAAAAGTCACAGTTTGGTGCGGTTTATGGTCTGGTGGCATCATTGGAACGTACTTCTTCAAAGATGATGCGAACTGTGAATGGTGAGCGCTACCGTGAGATGATATCCAACTTTTTTTGCCCAAAATGCAAGAGCTTGACTTGCATGGCATGTGGTTTCAACAAGACGGTGCCACATGCCACACAGCACGCGCAACAATGGACTTATTGAGAGGCGAGTTCGGTGAACATTTTATTTCACGTTCGGGACTGGTCAACTGGCCGCCTAGATCGTGCGATTTAACGCCTTTAGACTATTTTTGTGGGGCTATGTTAAAGCTCATGTCTATACAGACAAGCCCGCTTTAATTGACGCATTGGAAGACAACATTGAAGCATTTATTCGTGAGATACCAGCCGAAATGTTGGAAAGAGTATGCCAAAATTGGACTAAGCGGATGGACCATTTGAGGCGCAGTGTGGGTCAATATTTGCATGAAACAATCTTCAAACATTAAATTATATGGACCGTACTATCGATTTAAATAAAGATTTCATGCATTTTTCTGAGTTTTATGTGTTTTTTCTTGAAAAACTTTCCTATAGCTCTTAAAAAATCACCCTTTATTTCCGTTTTCAAATAAGATTTAAAAAAAAAGGTCCAAAAAAAACAGCCTTCCAAGCAGCAATACCCCCTTAAATGATCATGAAGGCCCAAATTATGTATTCTAGCCGTCTCTATTTGGAATTAATTCAAATACAGAAATATGAATTAATAAATTTAAAATACAATAAAAGCACCAACAAAATCTAAGCAATTATAAGGCTTCCCTTACTTTGGCCAAAATATAAACTTAAATATGTTTTAATGAATTTTCACTATTTACAAAAAGCCTTTGCCATAAAATATAAATTACAATAATTCAAAATAAACAATTCTATTGCCTCTACCCACCGACTCATTCTCATTAATATTTCGCCTTCATTCTCTTCCAGAAAGACTCTTCCCAAACCGTTGGATGTTCGTTTGAGTTTCATATTGATTTTGGGAAAACAAAACTCAACGATTTCCACTGAAATTTTATTTTGTCGCCATTAGATGAAATTAAAATTTTCGCATTGCTCGCCTTTCGGAGTGCTCTGACACGTGTCCAAACAGACACTTTCGATTTGTTGTCGTTGTCTGTGCGTCTGGCATATAAAACACGTACTTGAGCCTACGGGAGGGAGACCAAAAGGCAAACCCACGCAAATTTGCCATTGATTTTTCTTTTTTTTGCTGCGGTTAATTAGACTTTGAAAACAAACAAGACCAAAGCGGTGAGGAGAAGGTGAGGACTGCAGGTGGAAATGAGAAAACAAATTGTATTTCGTAGATGGAGGGATAGAATTAACATTTGTTTCGAATTGTACTCATTGCATATTTTATACAACAAGAGGAAATTACAATGAGGGCTTTGCTTCGATGGGAAAAGTCGAAGTGGGGATGCCCTATGACAAGCAATCTTGGAGAAAGTTCAATGGGCCTCGCTACATTTCAGCAGTAGTTTCTCGCTTGGCTTCAGTTGGGTGATACCCTCTCCCATACCCTTTCTCAAGTTGTTCCATAAAAGTTTTCATTGTTTTTTCCTAACTGTCTCCTTTCAGCTCCTCCCTAGGCAGGCGAATCATTTAGTAAAGTGAGTCACGTTCAAGTCTGCAAATCGTACTTGTCCCCTGCAGCAACCAGTAGCTTACACCTACACTCTCCTACACATTTATTATATCGGTGTTGTAATTTTTACAGCTTGTCACTTGTTGTGTTCCTTGTGGGTTGACGAGGCATCAACCCTCGCAGTTCAGTCAATTTTTCGGTTACTAGGCCCCGGGGATGTCTTTAATTGAGTCGGGTTGTGCGGAGTTTATGGCCCTCCTCCGACAACAATAAAAACCAGCGGGCCAAACCTTTGACGTCAATAAAAAAAATTTCAGCAATTTTAAAGTCATCGCGTGTCACGCATTTAAAATAGAAATAGAACCGAAAATATCCGCCAAAAACTGAGTGGGAATCAATTTGTAATAGTTTGGCATATCTCCAAGACAGCAACAGAAACCGCATTGCCATGGGCCAAGACCCTTGTCATTTGGTTTTCATTTTTATGTCATATTATAGATTTTCCCTCGCACACACACACACACACGTACATAGACTCGTATCCTGTGTGTGGCCCAGAAGTTCATTTTTCATTCTTAACATGGTTTAGTTTGCCGGAAATGTTGTCGAAATGAGCTTGGCTCCCATTTTGAGTTTTGATTAAATGTTTCTCCAAGGATTGATTTTGCTTATTGATATGACAATTTACTTGCAATTTTGACTGACATTGGATATGGATGGATGGTTGGAATGGTTGGCCCCCAGCCCACTTTAATGAGCTCCGAGCGTAATCCACACTGAGGTAAGGCGCATCTACTTAGGTGCATCTGCTGTAACATGTTTAATTGTTCAATTATAATTGAAATACCATTAAATGGGATTACGATCAATCTGGTTGGCTAGTCAAATTTGTAAGAGATTCAATGGGTTGATAAATTTTCATTCCATTTCCTGTGGGCAAAAGATTTTCAATTTATTAATATGCAATGCATTTGCATTATGGTTTTGCTGCTAATGTCTTACATAGATTTATCGACCAGCAAATGCACTTTGTTGCTTTTCTGGGTCTATCCAAAGTCTTGCCTCTGCCATAAACATTTTTCTAAATATTTTATTCTTTAATTTAGCCAACACATTCAAGTTTTTGCCGCTCTTTAGGTGCCCTCCCCAGCGAGCAACCCAAAAACCAATACAAGTTGAATGCTCTTGTATTGCGGTTGCCTTCAGTTGGAGTCTGCCCCCATCCCCTAACCGTCTGCAGCTAAGCACAGCTTGTGCCCAGCCTTGCTCGTATGAGAAAAACAAAACCCCAAAAGGAAACTGAATTCGTCGAGGTTTGAATGAGAATTGTCGTCGTTGTCTCCGAGCAGCCATTACTTAAACACTGCGCTGAAAAATCAAAGGCAGCCAAATATCAATATTTTATGATCAACGCTTCCTGTGGCTAGACGACGACAAGGATATCCCAGGGTTTTTTTTATTCGAACATATTATTGTGCACAGCATGCACTTGTTATAGTTTTCCTTGCCGAGGGGATTTCCCCTCGCTCTCGACGGTCTTAGTTCAGTGATTTTAGGCAGGCAACTTCCTTGGTCCAGAGAAAAAATTACATTTCCTTCAACTCGAAAAGTTTTTCGCCAGGCAGCTTGGAGTGTAGCAACAAGGACAACACCGGAAAAGGATGTGTTCGGTTCTGCGTTGCGGCTTGTGTTGGCCTGGGGTTGTGCCTGCTTGTGCGCATTTCCAAATCATTTATCATAATTTTGTGGCAGTCCCCGACTCTCTCAAATCTGCCTGATAAAAACGTTGAACCGGGCCTAATTTATGTGTATATTGGTATTAGTTTGCCCGTATCTGTGTGTGGGCCTGTGTGCGGGGCGTATTATTAATTTCTAATTTGCATAACCTACAAAAGCTTTGAACTTTCAACTCTCATTCCTGTGTATCTCATCGCCTCGGCACTCTCGGAGTCTATTATGCAAAAGTTTTCACACGGCTTTAGCTCGAACAAAAGTTTTTTTTTTCTTGCTGTCAGAGCAATAAATCGAGTGGAATGAGTCTACTGTAACAGGGGGACGAGTGGAGGGGGCAGGGAACTTTGGCAAGTGCGTGAGAGCTTTCTAATGGTTGCATTGGGTAAATTTTAATTATATTTTAGGGTTGTATTGAAACTGAAAAACTTTTGCGTCGAGAGAAAACTTTGGTATCTAAAATTCGTATGAAGTATGAAAATCACTGTAATAGAGCAAATTCTAAATACTTTGATACCAATTATGATGAAAGCTGATGCAACTAAGAAAAACAATTGGTGGAATATGGTTAAAATTTTAAGTAAATGTTACTATTTGATTTATCTAAGTATTACTTCAAAGGCTTTCACACACTTCTTCTCTTGCGTCCTTAAAACTCGTTTTTTTTGGAAAAATCTTTGATTGTTGGTTTACAGTAATGCTACCCCTCTTAGAGCCTTCCCCTTTAATTAAATTGTTTTACTTGTCCTTAACTAATCCTAACTCTGTTTATTTTAGAAACTCATCTCTGCAGAAGACGATAAACAGTAAAACTATTTGAACAGATAAAATAACGTGGCGCATGGGTGTCTACTGAACACAAAGCACTCTTAATTTCCGTAATTTAAATATGTTGAGCTTATTTCTGTTAGGGATACACAGCATTTTGTTATAAAGAGCTCCCAATTTTCTGATACATTCAAGAGAATTGTGCTTTATATCAAACGAAAACATTCCTGTTCTCTACCCCAAAGTTAGTCCTATCACCAACTCCAAGAATTAACAAATATATGATCAAAGAAAACACTACCTCAGAGTAATACGTGCACAGAAAAAAATACGAGATATTTGGGATTAGTCAGTCAATCCCAGATTTTTTCATTCGAAGTACGAACAGGATTGACTTGATCTTGAATTTTTTCAATCTCGGAATTCTCGTCTTGATCCCGAAATAATGCCATAGGGATCGACTTGATGCCTTAGTAGGATCCAATCAAGAATGTACAATATTGACTTAAGCTCGAAATTCGTACTTGATTTGATATTAAAATCGGCTTGATGCAAGTTGGCACGAAATAAATGGCGATGTAAACTACCTCCGAAAAGGATTGGTAAACTTCGATTGGCCTCGATATTCGAACTGCACTTAATTCCAAAAAGGATTGCTTCATAAATGACTGAGATTGAAGTTATCTCTTTAACTGTTACCCTGTACAAAAATGGGTAAAATGGGATCATGAAGTCATTGTCAGCTAGATCGTTCGTGAGCGCTTGTTTTTGTATATATGTGTGAGTGTGTGTGTGTGCGTGTTCATTTGTCTAGAAAATTAATGAAAACACTTGAATTAAAGGGTACAGGTACTAGTGCCCTTACTTTCTGAAACTTTATGTAACCCCAAAATGAGCTTCTCACAAGAGCACAATGCGACTTACTGAACGACATTTTTGATTTTCAAACCAGCAAGTTCTTGCCGGCTTCGCTTTGATATGGGACATCCGTACTAACTTCAATCTCGAGTCGGGATTATTTTTTATTGACATTGGAAATCCGTACTTACTTCAATCTCGACTATTTGACTTTCAAGTACGGATTCGAGATTGACATTAGCTTTTTCGGATTGATACAAACTTTTCAGGATGGTTTCAAGCCTTTCGAACTTGTATCAAGCTCGATCTAGTACGACTCGAGCTTGAAATTTCAATTCGAAGGTCGAGATCAAATCAATTTTTTTGAGTTTGATTTTATCTCGCCATTTTTTTTTTTCTGTGTATATATATTCTTAATTAGCATCAACAGCCGAGTCGATCTAGCCATGTCCGTCTGTCTGCATGAACACCTAGATCTCACCTAGAAGAGCTAAAGCAACCAAATTGTGTAAGTAGACTCCTATTGTCTGTACGCTGATCAAGTTTATGGTATATGTGGAAAAACTAGCACGAAATTTTATCAAGAAACTCTTTAAGCTGCAAATAAACACACCATCATACGCGATTCACCTGGGGATTGGTTTACCTACCCTTTACCACAACACGCTGGGCAGACACTTCAAATACATCCGAAAAATCATGGATCTAACCCAAAACAGACTGCTTAAGTTAGTCGCTATGCAAACCCTATGGAACCGATCGCCGTGTTTTGCAGAATGGCAAACAATTTTCCAGGCTAGGAGTATTACCTATGATATAGAAGACATTGCTGGATGGAGAAGACGGACACAGGAATGGAAAGAGTTGATGAAGCCCAACGAAAAACCTTCAAAGTTACAGCTCAAAGAAGCGAAACTCGGTTTTTATATAAAAGACTGAACTTCAACCTGGCTTAAAGTAATTAATTTAGAGATGACTTTTCGGTGCTGCCGCTCAACTATAGACCCCATATAAGCGATGAGAAGTGCACGTTATGCAACATGAGCGCCAGGGAGGATACCTTTCATTTCCTCTCACAATGCCCAATTCTGGGAGAACTAAGGATAAAATATTTCGGAGAAAGATACTTTACACTAGAAAAATCTAGAGATCGACTCAACGGAAAAATTGGATTACACTTGCGGCTTATCTTTCAGCTGCTCTTAAATATAGGCTCAAAACTTGTATCAAGGTCGATCTAGAACGACTCGAGCTGGAAATATGAATCCGAAGGTCGAGATCAAATCAATCTTTTTGTGTTTGATTTTATCTAGCCATTTCTCGCAACCATCTCCCCCCACCCCCAAAAAAAAAAAGTCAAAACTAAATTTCCAATAATATTAATTTTCCGTTAAACTCCGTTTTGTGGAGTTAAAATTTTATTTTTCTTATTTTGATCATTGAAAACTCCTTAATAATGGAATCAATCGGCCCTGTTCCGAATTCGAGTCGGTTTTCGTGTAATGCATTTACAGTTTAAACTTAACAATGTTATAATGGAAGATGACAAGCATTTCAATAGTTACTAGATTAGGTTTGACGAAAATCTGAATTGCTTAAGCAGCTGAAACCGATTGCTCAATGCCAAGTGGATTTAACTCGTCGAAAAGAAAAACATATTATTTATATAAAATTGTGAACTTTACATTAGAAAAAGCAACGTTTACACGAAAACCGACACGGAATTCGGAACAGGGCCGAATATCTATTGATTCACTTATTTCTTGCTTAATGGATAAAATACCTAGATTTGTTATCCTTAAGGTGCTAACGGTCGATCTAAGGTAATTATTTATTAATTTTTTTCGATAAGCTCATCTCACAGCTGGCATTGCTGATAGGAATCGTGAGAAAAGTTCTTAGCATCACAATTAAATTAGATAACGAAACTAATTTCGAGTTTAATATGAACTTAAGTAAGGCAAGCGGGTAATCATTTATTAATTGATCGCTGCTCCCTGCGGCAGCTACAAAGGCTCGAAGACGTAAGCGCTCTGTCTGAAGCTTCTCCACATTAACATTATCATGTATGTTACCTGCTGACTGCTCTAAATTAAGCCAATTGATGTCGTCCGAATCCAACATTTTTTGCTTAGCCATAAATACGCTGGCTTAAGGTTGCGAACGAAATTTCCAGTGATGTAAAAAACTTACAAAAATATTAATTTAAGCAAATAATCAATACACTATATGGAAGGAATCTCCCCACAAAAAGGGTAGCAAATCCAATATTGAGAACTATCGAGGTATTGCCAAACTATGTGCGATCCCCAAGCTATTTGAAAAAATAATCACCACCCAGGTGCAATACTTTTGCAGCTCCATATTTTCTCCGACGCAACACGGTTTTATGAAGCGTCGTTCTACAACAACCAATCTTCTTGAGTCTAGCTCCTACATCCGTCACGGTTTTTCGGAAAAACAGCAAACTGATGTGGTTTTTACTGACTTCAGTTAATCACCTTCTGCTTTTGAATAAACTTTCATTAATAGGGTTCCCTGACCTACTCCTCAAATGGATCTCTGTGTATTTGTCAAATCGGACTCAGCGAGTCATATTTAATTCCACTTCATCCAAATTGATAAATGTTTCTTCTGGTGTTCCTCAGGGGAGTCATCTTGGCCCATTGCTCTTTGGTCTGTTTATCAATGACCTTCCCCAGGTTATCACCGAATCGCATGTTTTAATGTACGCAGATGATGTAAAAATATTTCTTACTTTTAATAGCAGAGATTCTTATAACTTGTTACAGAATGATCTTGTTAGCCTACAATCTTGGTGCCAAATCAATCTGCTGCATTTAAACCATTCGAAGTGCAAGTGCATGACATTTTACCGGAATAATCCTCACTGATTCTCCTACTCTATTGGGCATAACAACCTTGAACGCATTCAAACTGTTACAGATCTGGGTGTTCTTTTCGACCACAAATTGTGCTTCAATGAACATATCGGCATTACCGTGAACAAATCTAAGGGTGTATTGGCTTTTATTAAACGCTGGTCAAAGGAATTCGATGATCCTTACATCACCAAACTATTATTTACTTCTCTTGTTCGCCCAATTCTTGAATATTGCTCTTGTGTTTGGTCTCCTCAGTACGATAAATATCAGGACCTTATAGAAAGTGTTCAGAAACAATTTCTTTTATTTGCATTGCGCGGCTTAAACTGGGATCCTCATCGCCTACTACCATCTTATGTTGACCGGCTACAATTAATAAATTTGCCAACTTTGAAGAACCGAAGGACATGTCATGGCGTAATATTCGTCCATAAGCTGATTTATGGAGATGTGGATTCGACTTTCCTACCAAGTCAGCTCCGATTTGCTGTTCCATCAAGATTCATGCGATCGTATCAACCTCTTGCGCTACACACCTGTAGAACTAACTTCGCGACATGATCCTTTTCGGTAATATGTTCAAATTATAATAATTTGCATCATTTGTTGTCAACTGATTGTCATTGTATAATAATACGTGTAATATTTTATTGTTTTAGTCCTCTCCACGCTCTTGAATCTGCACATTGTCGACCCTCAAATTGGCCGCCCCTAAAATGTACCGCCCGGGGCGGTTCGCTCCCAGTTCACGAGTTTCGACTTTGAGAGCTTCTAGCTCATGCGACGAACTATTATAATTTAATAGATTGGGCGAAATAAAAGATTACGGAACCTCCAATGACCATGAGATATAATTACAAGGATATAGAGAACTTGATTTCATCAGGGGCTAGTTTACTGAATTTTGAGAATTCTCCTTGCCACTCTCCAGCTGTGGAGAGAAGCGTGAAGCTCGTGACAAAGGCTTCATTGTCTGTTTGTGGACTAAAAGCTAGGGATGGACTAATTAGCACGACAATTTGTTTCGGTACCGGCCGATCGGATGACTATAGCATATAGCTGCAATAGGAACGATCGGTCAAAACACTAGTTTTAGTGAGAAAAATTTTTTTGTTTTTAATGAAAACGTACTTTTCATTGGCATACCAATTTATATGCTTTTACAGAATTCTACAAAATCGGATGACCTTAGATAGCTGCCATAGGAACTGTCGAAAACTAGTTCTAGTGAGAAAAATTTTTTTGTTTCTAATGAAAACGTTTCTTTTTATTGGCATATTCTTATTTTATATACTTTAATGCTAGGTTCTCACCGCCGTGATTTTGTCATCGACATCACGATTTATCGAAAAGATGCGATAAGGTGTTCGCATTGGCACCATTATTGCATTATTGCATTCTTGCATCCATTGAACAGTTGACTGGGATTTGTTGACATTGTAATAAGATAAGTTGCTGCAAATAAAATGGAATTTTATGATCGATTTCTATTAGTAGCTTTGGAGAGAGACGTGGCAATGTTATTGTAAGTGATGGATATCACGAGCTGGCAATCAGCAACTGAATTTGATTACAATTGAGGAATTTGTAAGAAGTTAATTATTTTTTACACTTCTTAGCAATTAAATAATAATTCAAATTTTTACTATATAAAAAGTCAATAGGCAAGAAATCAAATTTTCTAGAATTTTATTTTCACAGTTTTTTCTTGTATTTTGTCACAAAGCTCTTTATTTAAACTTAATTTAAAAAAATATTTGGTCCTAAACAGCAGCCTAAAGGGCCAAAGCCGAGCTTCTCTTAATCTTTTTCTTTCATCTTATAATTATTATTATTCTTAAATTTCTATATTTTTGGCATTTTCTCTCTCTCTTTCCTCCCTCTTCGCGAAGTGAGCCATCACACGGCTGTGGTATTTCACTGACTCCTCCATCATACGCTCCATGACATCCAACTTACGCTCCTCGACGTCAAATACCAGATGCATCAGTCATATTGCTGCTGCTGTTGAAGTTGCTCTCCGAATCCAAATTCCCTTTTTCAGTGTATCGGGAGAAGTCTGCAACAAATTCTTTTGTTATATGCAAAGCATTTTTAATTTGGGTCAATTACTATGGATTTCGACAAATTTCAAATGAAGGACACTTTTTCAAAGTGCTCCCAGGTGGACGGGCTGCCGCCTAATGGTCCAACTTATCCCCGCACCAACCTTTGAGACATAGTTGTAGTTCAGACATTTATTAGATTCTTTTGTTGGCATACCTGTATTTTCGGGTCATTTAATCAATTTTGGTCTCTACAGGAGTCGGTCCGAACATTTTCAAATTTTTCCTCGTCCCACGGAGTCTGGTGTCTCCTGTTGCTACAAAATTCCCAATCTTGTCATGCACTTAAACTGAAAAAATAATTAACCTTACCTGCTTATTTTTTTTGCGCTAAAATTTTTAAAGCTATTTTTTGTTTTTGTTAGTGGTAGCACTTGTAACGATTCCTTTACGATAGGCAAAATTATCGATACCCTGTCTAGTCACTACTCGAAAAGTCACGGATGCAAAAGCATTCAATTTGGATGCAACTTGTTTGCCACCACTAGCCCCTATGATTTTTGTATGGCATGAAAGTTGCATCCGACACAAGAATGCAGGAATGCAAGAATGTGCTGTAGTGAGAACCGGACATAACACATTTCTACAAAGTCTTATCGGATGACTATAGCATATAGCTGCAGTTTGAATGATCGGTCGAAAAAGAAGTTCTAGTGAGAAAAACTTTTTAGTTTTAAATGGGATCGCCTCCAAATTTCGGAATTAACAGTGTATTATGCTTTTCCATGATTTCACCAAGTTTGGTCTAAATCAGACATCTATATAGTATAGATTCAATAGAAAAGTAAGGTCCAAAAAGTAGTCTTAGTTAGAAAAACTTTTTTATTTTCAATGGAAGCTGCAAGGGTATACAAAACTTCGGCCGAGCCGAGAAGTTAACTTTCCACTATTTTTTTAACCAAAAGTAGATGGAGGAAATGTGTAGCTTTAAGTATGTTTTTATTAGAAACTTGCACGAGTGATTACACGATGCCAGAACCTTTAATTATACATTTTA